>JAOXJP010167424.1:0-41333 GCA_025762735.1 Platanus orientalis
TAATAAATACACAAGTACTTATTAATTGTATATTTACCATAATACCCTCCTTTGACCCATGTGTATTGGCTCAAACATCCTTTGCAAGGCCACATGTCATGCACTGATTGCTTATGGAGTGGTACCTATCCATTGAGACTGGAGATGATTAAAATCCTGGAGAATCCTTGCCCTCGGATTAGGTGTTGTGCCCCTTAATGGGTGTCAACAGTGTGCTACAACTAGCAGGTGACACGTTACGTTGCAAAAGTGATTTACACTTGGGGGGCTTTTCACTGTTTTGATGTGACGTATCATCCTCTGGTTGTGGGCATACCGTTGACACCTGTTAAGGGACCACATATAATTCTTTGGCTTGCCCCCCTACAAGAAAATCCTGGCTCCGCCCGTGTACAGACATTATAGATGATACACCCAAGATTTTTTAATAGGGTCTATAATACTAGTTGTAGTGTCTCGTGCATTCAAATCAATACCAAGGAAAAAGACTCCAAACTATTGGTTTTCCTATGAATCATCTTCCAACTTACATCTAAGACTCACTTTTTTTTTTTTTTTTATAAATTTGAGGGGAGGGTTTGTCACGATCAGATTAAGATCAACTGGATATGCATCCACAACCCTATTTTAGCATGATTACATACCCTCTTAAACAAATGTAACAGTTAAAAGTTCCCCTTAATTGAATTGTAATATGGGATGAAAATTCATCAGGTTGGGTTGGACTCGTTGAGCCTAACACTGTGTAAAATGCTTGATAGTTTTCATATGGGAAATGATCTGCCGCACTCAAAACAATATGTCCTCCCATGTCCTTACAACCAAAACGTGAGGTGTATAGGGTTAAAATTGTAAAATTAATTTTCAAATGAAAAAAGTATCATCCATGAAACTGGGGTTTATAGGGTGAAAACCACAAAAGAAGCGTTTGAATGAACATTTGCCACCTATTTAAAAAGAGACACCAAATTCAAAAAACCATCACGTGTTAGCTTGTGGTGTGGGGACATGAAAAAATACTAAGCTTTTTACAGTTAATATTCATATCTTACTTGGTCAAAGGTTTTAATAAACTAAGAATTCTAGAGTTAAATCATCAAAAATAACATTTTTCAATGCATATATATATACAAGTTCTGGCTTCGGGCTGGGCCTTGGATTGGACTGAGGTAAGCTTGAGCCTGGCCCTAATAAAGGATTGGGCCTTCAATTAGGCCTCGGGTTTTTTCGGGCTGGGCTGGGCCCATGCTCAACCTTAGACGTGGGGGCGTAGCTCTGGCTGTTTTGTTTCGGCGAGGCTTTTTTATGCTCGGCGTAGAAAATGCCTAAGTCAAGCACTAAAAATTAGGTGAGAACGAATCTTGTGAGAACTGTAAAAACGGCATCAGGGTACGGACATATCAGCGCCAAAAAGTGATAAGTGCCTCCCAAAAAGTGCAAATCACTTTTCGGTACTGATGCGTCAGCCCCTCTGGTGACGTTTTCACGGTTCTCACGAGATTCGTTCTCACATAATCCAAGCCCTAAGTCAAGGGGCATCCACATCAGCGTCAGAAGTGATTTACACTCACCCCCAAAAAGTGAAAATCACTTTTAATGCTGATGTTTCCACCCGTTTTTGTTTGGGTTGGGTTGGGGTTCATTGTGCACTTAGCGTAGGGCTTTACCTGACATCAGAGGAGTTTGGATGATTTGGAATACGTGATATCTCAAAGACAACGAATCTTCTGTGACCATACCACAGGGGCAAATCTTGAAGGACACATATGTTCTGTGACGAAAAAGTGACCGTGAGTCTTTCACGAAAGGTGAAATGATACCCCCTTGTGTCTCGTCTTACTTTTTGGTCGGCGCAGGTGATATCACCGCGTCCAGGTAGTGTGTCGGTTTTAGAATCATTCAAAAAAAGTACCCGATTGAAAATTAGGTGCAAAGGATTTTCTCATCATTTCTGAATGGATAGGTACGACTCTAATCTGTGCCCAGGATATACATGATGTCTGACAAAGGGTACATTAATAAATACACAGGTCTTATCCATAGTATATTTACCATGATACACCCTTTGACTCCTATGTATTGACTCAAACACCCTTTTATCAGATTAGTAATGGAGTGGTACTTATCCATTCAGACTGGAGATGATTGCTTGAGGCCCACACATCCCTTTGAGTGGGTGAACGGTACATCCTGAACAGAACATTAATTTGGAATTCAGAAATGTGTCAATATGTGGCATGCCTACAGAGGTTTTTCATTATACACACTCATTCTCCAATATCAATAAAAAGGGCAGAAAATTAGATGCAAACTAATTTTTTGAGAACTGTGCAAACCGCACCCCTGGTACGGACACATCAGTGCCAAAAACTGATAAGCACCCACCCCACCCCCCACCCCCCCAAAAAAAACGTGTAAATCACTTTTTGAGACAGATGCATCAACCCCCTGCTGCAGTTTGCACAATTCTCATGAAATTCATTTGCACGTAATCCAAACCAAATAAAAAGATGATCCTTTGAATAAATATTCAAAATTTGGAGAACACGAGATCTTTTTTTTTGCAGGGTTTCACTATGGCTATACCGAATCCTCGAAAGCAAACATTTAAATTGTTGTTATTATCCAGATAAATATCCAAATTATAATACACAACGTATATTGTAAGCCTAGGGTTGCCAAAGTCTCATCCCAAGCCTAACCCAAGGTCCTAAAATGTCAGACTAGATCAATTTAGTTTTGATTATTAATTTTTGGATTCAAACTAAAACCCTTAAAAATTTTGCTTCGATTATAAAAGCACAAACAAAAACTATTTAGAAGATTGCTGCTACAATGGAGTGGTATCTGATTCGAGTACCGATTTGAGGCAGCGAGGTCTTAATTCAACCTGGGTCAATTCGCCTAACTACGCTGTTTGTTTCGTACGACTAGAGATACCCATCCGGACCTCGGTGATCAGCTGTGGCAAAATTTTCTGTGGCTTTTTATAGCATGAACAAAAAACTACAAAAAAGACAAAAAACCATGCTTTTTATTCCAGCTACAAAAAGCCTCATCTAGATCTTGTATCCAAGGTTTTGACAGGATACAAAATCAGTGGTGATCAATCTAACTTTCCCAAAATGCTGTCAATTTAAATCATTTATTCCCACCAACTTTCTCCTTTACCCATCAGCTTGGTTGCTAAATCATCCAATAAATCAATATGATAAGTGATAAAGATCTACAAAAATATTGGTGATATCAATCATTTAGAATTTCAAGTTTTAATGTGGATATTTTCAATAATTGTATTATACTATTATTGATTTTTTTTCGTCCATAAAAAAACTGATGTCTTGGCGTTTGTTACCTGATGTGCCTTAAATTCCTTGTTTAACAGTCTAATGAAGTTCAATGCCATGTCCCAAAACATGTGGCAAACTGGAAGAGCAAATATAACGCTGGAAAATATAATGAAACAAGGTTTACAATATATATTAGTGTTTCCATAGTAGGACCTAAATCAGCAGGTCTAGCCTCTTACAAAATTCAAATTTAGCAATTAGTCACTACAGAGTGGTTCTGTTTACAACCGACATGTTCCACCCCCTTCCCATGAGTAGTTCTGTTTACAGTATATTCGATACGATTTTCCTTCTTGTTCTCCCCTTCCCTTTTTTCTGTTTCAATAGGAGTTGTAGGCATCATGAGTTTTTATTTTGTAGAAGAGGGGTGGGGTGAAGAACATGGGGCTCAACCTCCTACATCTCAACATTATCCCAATTGAGAGTCTTGTCTTCAAACCCATAGTCAGATTGTTGAAGCCTATTCCGAGCCAACCTACTCATCACCGCGAGACCTGTAACAAGAAACAACTTTGGATCACAAGTGCTACAACGCATTTCATTCTTTTATTTTTATTTTTCCAAATATCCACAGCTTCTTCAAAGCCCCAAATGTGAATCTAATTCATGCTTTTTTATATGGGGCTTCCATTTCATATAGCCCTGAATGTGTAAGCTTTCACTCAGCCCCTCTGCCCTGTGTGGTGCATTTGCAGTCAATTCGACACTGATTGGATGGATGTGCCACCACGAACTGGCCATATCTCACATGCCAAACCAATCAATGCTCTCAACCATCACAAAGTTTTCTCTATAACTTTTTTATTTTTGAATGGTAGAGAATTTTTTTTGAAAATAAAAAAAATCAAAATAAAAGAGTTCACCAGGATGGTGAACGAGGAAACACAGTTTTCTCTAGACCTACCAATAAAATCAAGATAAAAGGTCGCTCTATTTGATGGATGGATCATATGATTTCATGATTGTTGATGATCTCTTGAATCTAGTTCATCAACTGCATAGTCCCATGCACAATACATGGTGGAGTGAGAACAGGAAATTCAAACAGCACTACATATGAAACACCATCTCTCTTCATACTTTCAGAATCACCTGGGGCATTGAGATATTTTAATATATTCTAAAATGATTTGTGGATGGAAAATTACCACTGGCTACCTTGTTACAAAGTTGTGAATTCCTGCTGCCTCAAGTAGAGATCTGACTACCCACTGCCTCATTTTAAGTTGTGGTGAAGAGACTAGAATGCTCACTTATGAGTTAGTTCCAACATATAATACTGGGAAGGACTACATGTTTTGATCTTCCTATCACCACAACTAGAAACGAGATTGTTGCAGTTTGCAAGTCACTTCTAGACATTGAGGTTGCAGCAGGTCAACACCCTCATAATGAGAGAGCCAGTGGTAATTTTTTCAGAATATTGCTTATAGCTCTTTTCAAAGAAGAAAAAAAAGAACTAGAAAAATTAAAGTAATTCTATATGGTAGTGTATAAAGAAATTGAGGGAAAGATCAATACAAAAGATTAAGATTTTTCTAATGTTATAAGGAGATTTGAGAAAATAAAGTCAAAGATACATGATAATTTCAAGGGGGAAAACCAACATAAGAGTGAGTTATTTAATCAAAATATACACTGCTTGGAAAGATTGCACCTAATTGAAGGGAGACTAGAATGCTTATGTTGTCTTTTTATTGGAATAATGAAGTGTTTTTGTCAATTTAATTGATTTGAGCTACTATGCTCCTAAATTTCAGGTTATAAGCCCATTGATATGGAAATCTAAGTTGCTCAATTCCTAGAACCATTTCGCAGGGTCCTAATCAGTAAGTTTTTACCTCACATTTGAACACGGTTCACATAATTAAACCAATAGCATGTCACTTACACCAGGAAAGATGAAAAAATGTGGATTGAGGAATGCATAATCCTGAGAAACAAGCTAGATTCAATGAGCATGTGTGTGTGAATTGCATGTGACATATATCAGCAATTATACTTATATGTGACATATAATAAAAGATTAATTTAAATTTTAATGGCCTAAAACTATTAATAGAAATTTGGAAAATTAGCTGCTTCTGAATGCTTAGACATTATTTTCAATGAATAACTTCGTACAGTTTTTACCTAAATTAGGTTATGAATTGTACTGAAATTCGTTTAGCACACTCTAAATCTAGGGTTTTGGTGAGGATGTAAATTTGGTTTCGAAGGTTTAGTGAAGTTCAAATTATTTTAAAAGTTAGAATTACTAATACTCAGTTTAAGTAAGCCTTTACTAATTATCACTTTAGAAATGTTATTAGCTATTTAATTAGTTAATTGGAGTGCTATACTAGCAGGCTTTGGTTCTCAATTACATTTTTACTTTAAGATTTATTTCTGTTTCCAATTTACAACTTCTTTAGCTAAGATATGGTTAAGTATGACTTAGTTATTTGTAAGTTTTAAAATATGGTAGAAGTAAAAGAAAATTTTGTTGAAATCAAACTCAAATTTAGGAATCCTACTTATATGTATAAACCATGCATTTATCTTAAGTGGAACCTAGGTAAATATTCATGGATGATGAATATACCCTCGAATAGAAATGCCTTTTCCTACTAAACTTCATTAAACCATTAAAAGTTTGTTTCGCATGTATATATGTATGCATGGGTTAATTGACATAATGTAAGGACACTGCTATGTACCTTCAACCATTTTGTAGAGTGCTGTCCACCATCGATCTGTAGGAACCTGGTACTGATTTAGTGTCTCTTCGATTACTTTGTCATGCTTCCCTTCCAAAACACCTTGCAGAGTGATGACTGCATCTTTAGCTTTCTTGACAATACTGTTTTCATCTTCAATCTCCAACCATTGGAGGTCATTCTGCGAAGAACTAAGGCTAACGGAAAGTGCAAACTGGGCAGCAGCAGCCCAATGGGAAGAAGCAACCCATCTCCTTTGTCCATCTTGCCTTCTCATCTCTTCTCTTCCTGATCTGTTCTCCCCTTCTCCTCCAAGGACTAAGCTTCGTAAGTATTGAGCATTTGCAGCTCCTGTACTTTGAACCATCTTAGAGAAAGCACTCCTTTCATTTAACAAAAGATCCTCTGGGGTATCAAATTCCAGAACCTGAATACAAAGGTAAATGATTTTACTTGCTTAGCACCAAAACTCTATATAAGAATCACAGGACAAACGAATGCTAAATTGAGACCATCTAAGAAATCCGTCTGCCGATTCCCAATATTCAACTCATCCCATTTCATTTAAAGAGTAAACTTTGGGTATTCTTGATAAGAGAGCTCCTGTATTCCCAACTTGTACTGTTTATGTGATACGCATCATAAGTTCCAACTAGACACTCTTCTAGGCTGAATAATTGACCTTGTAACATCTAATATTACATTGTTCTGCACAAGGACAAAACAGTGCAAAGCTTGAGATCAGCTAGGAAATCTGTCTGCTGATTCCCCCTATTGGACTCATCCTGTTTCATCAAAAGAGGAATCTTTGGGTATTCTTGCTAATAGAGCTCCTGTATTCCAACTTGTACTATTCATGTGGAGCACAGAACAACTACCACCTAGGAATTCTTTTAGGCTGTTAATTGACTGTGATGTTTGATAGTACATTGTTCTGCACAAATCCGAAAGGGGGAAAAGTCCAGAAAAAATGTCGACAGATCAAATGGTTAGGAACGTCCCACCGTGACAATTTTGACATAGGACATCTCCTAGGTAAGTACCGAACCTACTGGATGCTTCCCATGCAGGTCCTCTTGATAGCCTTTTTAACATTCTCTCACCAAGTACCGGGTATTTCTTCTAAAACAATATAAAGTAGTATAAAGTGAGCATGTTAAAATCCTTGGGTAGGCCTACCTGACCAGCATCGAGCAGAAGAACTCGGTCGCAATCAATGATGGTATTTAAACGGTGAGCAATAATGAGCATGGTGCATGATTTAAATTCTTCTCTAATGGTTTTCTGGATAAGAGCATCTGTTCCAACATCAACAGCTGCTGTTGCTTCATCGAGAACAAGTATCTTTGATCTTCGCAGCAATGCACGGGCAAGACTTAACAGTTGTCTCTGTCCAACACTAAAATTTTCCCCTGCCTCAGAAACCTTGACAAACCAAAAGATTATTTGCAGTTAGCACCTGATGTTTGTTTTCAGCAAATAATCGGCAAAATCAAGGACATATTAGGAAGATGTATTAGCATGTGGATACACACTTTTGCTAGCATATTTACAGGAAGAAGTTGTGGAACATTCCCTAACTAAGAATGGTTAGGCATTGCCCTCTACGCATGGAATAGGATACAATCTTTTTGAGACTGGAATTGATTGGCCACCTCCTGGACAGCCCAAGGTCCAAAAATGTCATCTATTAAAATATTTTTAATTGTCAAATAATGAAGTTTTTTCTTTTTCTTTTTCTGGACTATTATTACTATATTTATTGAACATTTAAACATAAAATAAAAAGTAATGAATTAGACAGGTAGAACCATGAATCACAATTTCTGCATGTGCACCATGTGTCCTAAAATTCTGTTTCCAGACATCAAGTTATGCCCACAACAAAAAGAAACTTGGAAGTGAATTCAAGCATGTACCTCACCATCCAGACCCAAAGAATTCCTTCTGATAACATCCTTAAGATGTGCCCTCTCTAAAGCCTCCCAAAGGTCAGCATCATTGTGCTCAGTGAAAGGATCAAGATTAAATCGAACAGTTCCTGGACAACAGAATGACCATAACAATAACAGATATTTTAAAGATTGGTGATTCATTGAAATATATCAACATGAAAGAGAAAAAAGGTATCTCATATTAAACAGCAAAATATTGCTAAGTAATTTTAGGAAAAAAAACACGAGATATTTGGGAGGAAGAAAGCAGCTGTATTCTGGGATGTTTGCCACTGTACGTGGCACAATCACTCATCAATCTAGACCATCAATATCTTACACTTTCAATTGATGGGTTACAGCCTAACCATGCACTGATGGGAGAATCTTAACGATCAGAATATGGACAATTCCCAACTCTGAAGAGTTGGGATCCAAGCTATAACCGTAAGTAAACAGTCAGGTTCATATTGGAGTTGCACTTGTTATGCTACTATGCGATCCAAGAAAACCATAATGCATCCCGGAATACAGCTTCAATAATTCAATTTCACCAAGATCTCAGCAGTTTCCTCTTTATACAAGATGGCAAGTTGATTCATCAGAATAAAGTCAAAAACATTTGATATCCCTCCAATTAAATATGAATATTAGCATGAATAACAAGTCCCTGTGAGTAAATTTTTGTATTTAACGAAAACTCAAGCTTGTGATCAAGAAACCCATCATTTCGAACAATATGTGACAATGAAAATTTCCCCATTGTCACAAGATAAAAAGTATGTGTCTTATTTAAAGTGAGTAAAAAAAAAAAAGCAGGGTAAATTAGCTAATTTTGTTAAAAAAAATTATACCTTATTAAATCTCCAATATATAGGCTTGATTGATGCAGATGTATTGTACATGCAACTATTCATGTTAGGATTGTTGGGGTTATTAAATCAGTTGTCACATAATCCCTATCAATGCATGAAACAGCATATCCCTAATTTGACTCAAGGTATTACTCATCAATGCATCATGTAGGGTTAGTTGACCAAGTCAATCCAGATGTTTTAGTGACTATACAGAATACTGCATACCTGAGAAAAGAACAGGTGATTGTGGTATAATCCCAAGAACTTTACGTAAATCTGTCAGACCGAACATTGCAACATTGCAATCATCAATCAAGATTCTTCCTCTTTCCAGTTCTACAATCCTAAACAAAGCATTGGACATGCTAGATTTCCCAGCTCCAGTCCTTCCAACTATCCCTACTTTCTCACTTGGAGAAATCATGAAAGACAACCCATGGAGGACTGGAGGAAGTTCAGGCCTGTACCGTAGGACAACATCCTCAAACCTGATAGTTCCTGATGACGGCCACCAAGGTGGAGGGCGGTTACTCTTGATAACAGCCGGAGCCTCAGAAGGCAAATCTATATATGTTCCCACCCGCTCAACTGCATTTAAGCTATTCTCAGCCATACTTGCAAGTCTTAGAACGCCAGTCAACAGGTTCGTGATATTTAAAGCATAACTGAGAAGTAGACCCATTGTTGATGCAAATGCCACCTGGTTTTCTGCCTGTTCATTCTGCATGACAGCAAAGGTTGCTGTTAACCATATCATAAGGCCTCCCAATGTTTCCAACCGGATAGTGAGCCAGCGGTTCGAACTCATATTCACAAGGGTGAATCTGATATTATTGTCCATGGATTTTCCATTAATGTTGGCCATCCGGTCATAGGCTTTGTATGCACGAATGGTTGACAAACCGTTTAGTGCTTCTCCAAATTGTGCATAAACGGGAGATCTAGTTATGGAATCCAGACGTTTTACTTCACGGGCTGTGCTCTGTCAAACAGAAACAATGACACATCCTTACATAAGTTTCTATCTTTCAAGGAGTCAATAATGTAAACTGATTGTGGCACCACAAATAAATACAAGGGATTTATAAAATATTTCCCAAAATAAGTTAAGCATGGTCTGAAATAGTAAGAATAGCTGAGGATAATACACAAATTAGAAAAACTTCTGTCACGGTAAGGGTATATTGCATGTGCTTGACAGCCTGGATATGTTGCTGATGTAAAGATGACCTAAAGCTCCTACAGGGTTGTGGGTCATGGGCCCAAATAAGTCTCAAATAATGGTAGACCAAGGCTAGAAAATGGGTTGGTTTAAAGTAGTAAACCCAGACAAAGTCAAATCTGGAAAATCTGGGCAGCAACTAAGAAGCAATGAAAACTCAAGCTAGGTGTTGAAGTTTGTCACACAAGGGGGTAATGTATGTGTAAGGGCAGACTAGTCTTTATTCATTGTATGGTTAGTATGAAAGTATTAATGTTCTTGTAAGGGTATGAATATATTACATTCTGTTGAGATATATGTATTGGGGGTATTATTGTCAAATAGTTCTTACGTACCTGTATGTGTCTTTCATACCATATCATATGGTATAGTAGATTATATATATATATATATATATATATATATATATATATATATATATATAAAGAGAGAGAGAGAGGATTCGTACTCTCATTTGATTTCTTTTCCCATACATATTCTTCTCTTTTCTTCTCTCTTTCTCCCTTTCTTCTGCTTTATTCTCTTCTAGTATCATCAACACTTGCAGGCATACAACATCAACAGATTCAAGTTGGTATCAAAGCATATGATTGGAGAGTTATTGCTGTGACGTGAACAACAATGCAAGACTGATGCATGTGCTGTCCCATAAGAGGGCTAGATTCAAGCTAGCATGTTATGTGGGGTTAATAAGGGTCTTGTAGGGGGGGGGGGGGGTATAAGGCCTATAGTGCCAAGGTTTTGTTGGGTTTTTTCTTAAGAGAGTAATCATGTTACTTACTTTTAGCCCAAGTTTTCTAAGGTCAAAACTCACCTTTGTGGTTTGATTTTGGTGTCATTAGAAAAATTATTCAATTACCTTTTTAACGAGACCAAGATTGCACAAATTCAAGGTGATTTGGGAAAGTTATGATCAAATTACTAAAGGGGTATCAGTGAGTGACGAGAATAATGTTTTAGAAGGTTATGTTTTAGAAAGTCTTAAGTTTTAGTAGTTTAAAATATATGAAAGTGTGGTATTTAGCAAGTTTGAAGTTTTAGTATGTCTTAAGTAGTAAGTTTGAAGCTTTTAAATTAGGAAAGTAAGTTTTTGGAAGCTCTTAGGATTTAGTAATACCTGGTCTCCAAGTTTAAGTGTTTTAACAATTTTCTAATTTTGTAATTTCTAATTTCTATAGGTTGTAAGCCTATTTAAAGGTACCCCTCCCCTTGATTAATGTAGTGAAGATTGATTAAACAAAGTATGTTATTGGATGGTTTTCCAAGGTAGGCCGTGGGCTAACCCTTTCTCCCCTCTAAGGGTGATGCTACTCTAGGCTCCCCTCTCTCTCCATTGTGGATTGTAGCACCCTAGGTGCATTCACGAGTCCCTTCACCCTCCCTACTCTATTTTTTTTCATCATCTTCTTCTTCTACTCTCCTTTATATTTCCTTTTTCAGTTGCTGCTAAAATATCCTTCATTATTAAAGAAAAAGCTACTGGATTTTATAGAAGTTGCTAGATTACATTATTGAGATACGCTTTATTGAATTTTCTGGGCATGCTAATAGCTGAAATCGCAACTCTTAAGAATCCTTATTTTTCTAATTCCCTTTAAGGGTTTGATCCCCTTAGGATCCCCTACAAAGCCCCAAATTTCCTTGCTAATCCTTTCTTCCCTCGTCTTTAATTTTAAAATATTCTCTGTTGTTTCATGCAAAGTCCTTTAGAGAATCTTTTAAGCTTTTTGAAAATTTCATGATTTGACAAATTAAAACTTGTCCAAATCTCATGAATTTTAAACTGCAGACCCTCTGAATACTGTACTATTGACCTAGAAAGTTTCATAATTTTTTGACTCATCAAAGGGACATTTTGGTAAATTTGGACTTTTTATCCAAAATTACAAAAATATCCTTATAGGTTTTTTTGCTTCTTTTCACTCTAATTCATTATAACTTCTCTTTTTTTATTCTACTTATTGATTTCTAAAATTTCGTGACATTTGTGTTCTAAAATCTCAATTCTTGATTTATTTGCTTCCGCAATTTAATCTAACCATTACTTGAGGCTTGTGGGAATATCTTGCATCGAAATTTGACATCTTCTCTATTGTGTTATATCATGCTGCCTCCCTATTGCTGATGTTAACAGGCCATAAAGTTGATGTTAGCAACCGTACTGTCACGAACATATCTTTTGGCGCGTGCATGGGCATGACAGCCATGGGCTTGGTGACATGTTAGGTTTCAGGAGGCATGGGCAACATGGTAGGCTGTGCGATGTGCGAGATGCTTTTGGCTTGCATGAGCTTAAATTGCGACTACACTCCCCAATAGTGGTTGGGGGTGGCTTTAAGCTTTCCCAGAGGGGTTGCCTAGGGTTCCCTCTTGGTTTAGTGCTTAGCTGCCCAGGCATTGACGGCATTGCACATGGGCTTTATGCTAGAGGTCACCTATGTGGGCAACACTAGCACGAGTTGTATGATAGTGTTTGCACGTTGGTGATTGGGGGGGCTATTTTGTGGCCTACATGCTCGGGTGTGCCTTGTCATGGTGTTGGACAAAATCTTGGTTTGGCTCAGAACAACCACTTTGGTGGTGAGGCAAGACGTGGTGTGACATCTTGCAAGGAACGTCATGGTGCCTTTGTCAGGTGTCATATATGTACGTCAATGGATTTAATGTCTCGGGCGGTAGCTTGAAGAAGGTACTGTAGGCATGCTAGGCTTTCAGTGCTACATGGTAAAGCAACTAGGAGTTCTGTGTCCGTTTGAGGAAGGTACTGTAGGCATGCTAGGCTTTCAGTGCTACATGGTAAAGCAACTGGGAGTTCCGTGTCCGTTTGAGGTGCTCTTTGATGGAACGGGGTGCACTCCTAAGTGACTGACTACTGTGCTTGATTTAGTATGGTTCAGAGCTAGCTAGTAAGCAACAATGACATGAGAAACTCTACGAGTGGGACGAGCAGTATGGGATGCACTAAAGAAACATGTGGGCTAGTTAGGTAGGGCTTGACGTAATGGTGCTCTTAGTGAGCAGTATCCTTGTTAGTGTAAGTGGGGCATATCAGCGGGTCAGAGAAGAACTTGAATGATGTTAAGGCTTGGTTGGGTGATGATCGGGACACCACATGGTTTTACAGAGAAACATATGACCGTGACAGTTGGTATTAGAGCTGATGTTAAAAAGAATATTTTGATACAGTTGGTATCAGAGTAGACTTTATGGTAAAATGAGTTGCCTTTGATATAGTTGGCATCATAGCTGAAGTTAAAGAGACTACCTATGATACATGTGATATCAAAACAGTGGTAAATGTTGCAAGATGACCTTTGATATAGGTAAAGTATCAGAATCAAGATGGGGTGCCTTTGACTTAGGTTGTTTTGGAGTGCATGGAGCTTAGAGGGGCATTCAAAGTAACATTGGGTTGCTGTACTTGGTGAACTTGCAAGTAATATAGAAGAAGAGAAGAAGAAAAAGGAGAGAAGAGAAGAGATAAGGAAAGAAAGAGAGAGAAGGGTTAGCGAGTGAATCGTATGAGTAGGGTATGCTCATACGTTGGTATTTATACCAATACCTTTATTAATATACCATAGTATGGGTATACAATACCCTTATGACATAGATACCCTTATAATATACAACTCTCCCTCAAGCTGAGGAATATATATCAATCATTCCCAGCTTGTTGACTCATATGTTGGTATTTATACCAACACCTTTATTAATACACCATAGTATGGGTATACAATAGCTTTATGACATAGATACCCTTACAATATACAACACTACCCCTTAAGCTGAGGAATAGATATCAATCATTCCCAGCTTGCTGATTAAAGACATGAATTGCACTCCCCCAAGTCCTTTGGTAAATACATCGACAAGTTGATCTTTGGTTTATATGTATGAAATGCATATATTGCCTTTCTTTATGTGGTCCTTGATGAAATGCCTATCAACTTCCACATGTTTAGTTCTGTCGTGTTGTACTAGGTCATGAGCAATATTTGTGATTGCTTTATTGTCATAGTACAAACTCACAGAACCTTGTATTAGAAACTTCACTTCAGTTAGCAACATTTTGAGCCATAAAGATTCACAAATCTCATGCGCCATTGATTTGAACTCAGCCTTTGCACTAGACCTTGCAACCACAAACTGTTTCTTACTCCTCTAAGTCACCAAGTTTCCTCTCACAAACGAGCAATAACCTAAAGTGGATCTATGATCTGTCATTGAGCTTGCCCAATCAGCATCAGTGTAGACTTCAATATGAGAGTATCCATATTTTCTATATATAACACCTTTTCTTGGGCACCCCTTTTAGTAGTGGAACACTCTATATGCAACATCCAAATGATTTTGAGTGGGAGCATGTATAAATTGGTTGATTATACTCACTGCATACGTAATGTCAGGACGGGTTAAGGATAAGTATATGAGATGTCATTCTAGCCTTTGGTATCTTCCTGCATCAATCAACCTTTCACTGTCATCTTCTTTCAATCTATAATTTGCTTCTATTGAGGTGATGCAAGGTTTGCAGTCAGCCATTCTTGCTTCTTTCAATAATTCCATAACATACTTTCCTTAGGAGAGAAATATACCTTGTGTTGATCGGACAATTTTTATTCCAAGAAAGTACCTCAAGGAACCTAGATCCTTGATTTCAAACTCCTTAGCCAATGCATTTTTCAGCTATGCAATTTCTACTTTATCATTTCCTGTGACAACTATATCATTGACATACACAATTAGGACTGTTACCTGGTGGCCATGACGCTTGGTAAAAAGTGTGTGACATGCCTGAGCTTGGTTATATCCCGCATTGATCATTGCAGTTCTAAATCTTTTAAACTAGGCGTGTAAAGATTGCTTCAATCAATATAAGGTTTTCTTCAGCTTACACACTTTGCCATAAGCACTGGATACATGAAATCCTAGTAGAGTATCCATATATACTTCCTCTTCTAAATCCTCATGAAGGCATTCTTTACATCAAACTGTAAGAGGGGCCACCCTTGATTTATTGTAGTGATATGAGTACTCGTACTAAGTTCATCTTAGCGACTGGGAAAAAAGTTTCTTGGTAGTTTATACCATAAGACTGAGTGTACCTCTTCGTAACCAACCTTGTCTTATATCTTTCCACAAATCCATTAAACTTGTATTTTATTGTAAACACCCACCTGTAACCTACTAATTTCTTTCCCTTAGGAAGATCAACTAACTCCCATGTTTTGTTTCTCTCCAATGCTCTCATTTCTTCTTCTATGACATTCTTCCACTGTGACTGCTTTAGGGCCTCAGCTACATTACAGGGAACTATGATAAAGGACAATACGAAGGAGAATCTCCAAAAAAGTTGTGATAGTGCATGATACGAAACAAAATTGGACATTGGATATTTGATACAAGATCTCACCCCCTTTCTAAGGGCAATAGGCTAGTCAAGATTTGAATTTTCAGGAGCCTGAGTTGAGGTAAAAGAATGTGGAATTGTTACATTACCTGTCTCAGAAGAGGGCTCCAAAGAAGAAAAGTCTTAGAGTGGTTCATGAGAAGGTGGATCTTGCTCTTGTATTTCCTCTTGTTTATTCCTTCGATTGTAGTATTTCAACCCTTTTCCCCTTCTTTATCTTTTCCTTTGCCATCATTTTCTCCCTTTTAACAATCACCACCATCAAAATGATATATAAGAATCGACAATGGTAGAGAGACTGAGGAAAACTCTTCACCCATAAGAGGCTCCCCCTGAAGAGATGTCCGACTAGAAGTAAAGAAAGGAAGAGAGTCAAATAAGGTGACATCCTGTGACACAAACATTTATTTCCTTTCTGATCAACACCATAGCCGATAAATAGGCATTTGAGGGTTTTGGGATCTAATTTGGAGCGGTCAGACTGAGGACATGAACATAACAAATACAACCAAAGGTTATAGGAGGAAGAGGGAAAAACGGAGAATTAAGAGACAACATAGCCAGAGGGGAATTGTAAGAGAGGAGCTAGGAGGGCATCTGGTTCATAAGATACACTGCAATTTGAATGGTTTTAGACTAAAAATCCTTGGCACATTCATGGTGAACGTGAGGGCACGGGCAATCTTTAAGAGATGTTTGTCTTTTCGTTCTGCCACTTTATTCTGTTTCGGTGTTCCCAGGCATGTGGTATTGTGAACAATACCAGTTGTATCAAGAAAGGATGTGAAGTCACAGGAGATATATTCACCACCACTGTCAAACCTCAAAACTTGAATTTTAGTACTATATTGAGTGCAAACTATAGAGTAAAAAAATTTGAATGCAATAGTCACATCACTTTTATGCTTAGGCAGATAGAGCCAAGTGGCCCTAAAACAATCATCCACAAAGGTAACAAAGTACTTGAAACCAGATAAAGAGGTGGTAAGAGGGACCATATACATCAGAATACACAATAGAGAAAGGAATTGAACTCTCTTTATTAATACTACTGGGGTAATGTGATCTACAATGTTTAGCCAACTGGGAAGGTTCACAAAAACTATTTGACTGAGGAAAGGAGATGTGAGGAAACATCTTAGTATATGACAAGACAAATGACCAAGTCGACAATGCCATAAAGATAACTCATTTGACGATGTAGAAGAACCATTCCCCTTTATTGCAGAAGTAGCTACTGGTGAAGAAGAGTCCAAATATAAAGACCATCCTTCTCATGCCCCAAACCAATCATTCTCTTTGTCGCCATGTCCTGAAACACACAATGGGACAAAAAAAATATAACATATCAGTTAAGAGTTTTGGTGAGATGACTAATGGAGAACAAATTCAATGAAAAGTTAGGCACACAAAGAACCGAAGAGAGACATAAGTCGGATGTAGCAGGAATATCACCCTGACTAGCAATAAAGACAAAGATTCATCTACAATACGATTCTTGTTTTTCCTAGAGCAAACTTGATAAGAGGTGAAGAATAAGGACATACCAGTTATATGATGAGACGCTTCTGAATCAATGATCCAAGAGCATCAAGGATCGGTGAATGAGGCAGATAAACTATATGCAGTGGTACTTGAGTGAGCAAACGATGAGGTAAGCGCCGTGGAAGAGTGATTAAGTTGGGAAACAAAGCATCTGAAGGCTGCAATCTCATCACTGGATAGAGTGCTAACATCATGAGAGATAGGAGGCGGCATGACTGGAGGCATGGTAGATAATTCTGTGGATGTAGAAGCAACTGAGTGAGCACTACGTCGCTGTCCGCCAAGCAGATCACCACTACGACCATTATCAAAACCACCATGTGAAGGAGGGCGGGATGCCAAGTTTGGTGGACATCCATGAAGGTCCCAACATTGACTCTTGGTATGTCTGAAGCGGCCATAATGCTTACATTTAAGGCGATCCAGATCATCAGATAAGTGTGTAGATCTGTCATGACCACGACCCATAAAACTACCACGGCCACCTCTTGAAGAACTCGAAACAAGTGCTGATTTCTCAATCAAGGAGGTTGGATTCATCACCCCCTGCTGACCTTCCTCACAATTGCATAAAATAGAATAATAAATTGCAAGGGGTTGATCATCCTATTTAAACTGTGCTATTTTTTTTTTCTGAAGATAAAAAATCTTAGCTGTATGGCCAACCTGAGAGTATGTCTGGGACAAGGATTGCTAGATCTGGTGAGCCGTTTCTAATGGTCACTAATTTCGGGTTTCAACGAACCAAGCAAGCAGCCTATAACCATTTCATTTTCTATCTTCCACTTTCTAAACTTTGAATCTTCCTTGGAAGGCTTTTCTGCTTCACCTATCAAATAGTTTTCCTTATCTTTGCCTTAAACATGAATGATGACAGATTTTGATCATGTAAGATAATTCGTGCCATCAAATTTAATGGTCGTAATTGGTGTGTTGGGGAATTTAGTTACCACACCCCCACGTGTACCCATTTCACTATCTGGAGGGTTGGATGTTTGGCTTACTTCGGACATGACGAAATTTAGTTAAGATCACATACCACAAACAAACAGGGAATAGTCCAACTCTAATACAGAGAACCAAGCATCTGGTGGAGCAGAACACGACGGGGCACGAGTTGCATAGGTCTCTGACAGCACGATCTGGTCCTTAGGTACAACTTTTGTTCTCAGATCCACACGTTTTAAGCATCACAAGAGTAAAAAAATATGGTTCAAATGGGTACCATTCCCAGGTAGTACTGGTAGAGGAGAAGAACTGTTGGATCTCTCTCGATCCTTTACCAATTTTTATGAGGTTTATTGTAAAACATTCCTTTGCTAAAAACGAACCACTCCTTTGCAGCCAATTGAAATGAGATGCCTTCATGTGATCAGAATCGACGAAACTTAAAAAACGAAGGGTTTTCGGTTGACAGAAGAAAACCCTTCAAAAATCCACTAAAGAGGCTTCAATTTTTTTTTTTTTAAATCACCATTAATCAGGGTGACCATAGATCTAGGTTCATCTTCCTTTAACACCCGGTCGCCCTGCTGACGTCAACCGTACAAATGTTGACGTTAACAGGGGTCTGACAACATTGTTTTCTCTTGTTCTATTTGTTCTCTTTTTGGTCTCGCTCTAATACCAACTTGGTGAACCTGCAAGCAATATGGAAGAAGAAGAAGAAAAACGAAAGAAGAGAAGAGAGGAGAGAAAGAGAGAAAAAGATTAACGAGTGAATCATATGAGTAGGGGGGTATACTCATACATTGGTATTTATACCAACACCTTTATTGATACACCATAGTTACAATACCCTTTTGACATAGATACCCTTACAATATACAACAGTTGTGACAAAGGCCGATATGACTATGATACTAAGTTATTGAGTGTGATTGCTATGGTTCCGAGTAGTGAGAGTGCTGCTGGCTACAAGCTATTGAGCTTGCTGACTTTTATCATTTGGGGTAGGTTGTAGATTTTCCAAGGATCGATGCCGACGACATAGGTGGAGTAAGTCTTTAGTGTAACACACAACATTAAAGCAATGATGTGCATTTGAAAATATGCTTATAGGAAAAGTCTTGATGGCTTAAGGGGAGCCGCTCAAAGGCATGTTAGTAGACGATGCTAAATATTAGGAGTGCCATATATATTCGACGGATAGGACTACCATGTGGTGTTGGGTTTATTTCAAGACGACAAAACAAATGTGCGAGGTAGCACATGCAGGAAAAAGACATAGAGATGCCAATTTGAGATGGACTTCGCAGAGACAAATATATTGAGGATTTGAATGGATGTTCACTTAGAGTGAAGTCACGGGTTTCTTAGGTACTAAAGTAACACTAGATAGAGATCAAGGGTCTGCTTAAGGTGACGACAAGTGTGCTTAGGTACTAGAGCGAGACAGAGGCAAAAACAATGAGAATTCGAACGGATAAGTTCACTCAGGGTGAAGACATGGGATGTTAATGTGCTGAAGTGACACACATAGTAACAAAGTGTTGGCTCATGGTGAAACAGTGTGCCAAGGTACAAGGGCGACATAGATGAGAGACATGAATGGAAAAAAAGATGATGCTTACTTAGGGTGAAGAAGGTGCAATGGACCGAGGTACGAGGGTGGGATAGTGATATGAGACATCTTGAGGTAAGCTACAAAAGACCTTTAATGGACCGAAGGCAAAGTGATAAAATTGATGGATGTCTTCTTGGGGTGAAGACATGTGAGTGTCGAGGTGCTTAAGGAGTAACACAAGAGGATGGTTGAGTTGGACACTGATAATGCTCAGGGAAACTAAGAGATATGTGAGTGCTTAAATGGAGGAGCACTTAAGCCATGTTATTCAAGGAAGCAATGACAAGTGTGATGTGGTAGGCACACTACGATTGAGGATGTTCGTTCAAGGTACTAATATGGGTAATATTCAAGAGTAAGCTTTGTTATCTTGGCCAGTTGAGTGTTAGGATTCATACTGATGAGAGTCAGTATGCTACATATGGTGAATGACGTTAGAGTGAGATCAAGAAAACCTCATGGGTGAGGTATAGAAATCTAAGTAATTGACACGGGTGGTGTCGAACACTAGGTGAAGGGTGTTGGCCACAGGATGGGGAGCTCGACATAGTGAGTTCTAAAGCCAAGAAAGGTCGGAGGACCTATGAGCTTCCTTGGTTGCATGTTAGTGTGGGTTAAATGCCGCGTTGACAATTTGAAGAGTTTAGGAGAACTGAGAAATCAATTGGCTTGATATTACGAGTATAATACTTGGTATGGGACAAGCATTTGGAAACGTTGGTGTCAAATCAAGGAGTCGATCAGAATAGAAAGTCCTTAGAGGAGGTAATGCACGATAGATTATGCATGGGTGGTCTCGAGCAGTAAGAGAAGTTGTTGGCCGCAAGAACATTGGAAATGTTTGTGGGATGCAGCTTAGTGGAATATTTGAGGGGATGTTATAGGAATTAGACTAGACATAAAATTTCGTGTCAGAATCATGGGCAATATGGTGTAGACGAGTTAAGATAAGATGAGTTCACAAAAGTTTAGTTCTATTGAAGGGATCCATGCCTCATTGCGTTGTGGTTGGCTTGAGAGACACACCTTGAGAGGTGCATGGGTTGGAACTCTTGGAGGAGAGATTCATGACTCGACATACAGAGTTAGCTTCATTTGCGAGAAACCTTGCATTTGGACGCAATATGCATAAAGTGGTCAGTGGATCATTCCTTAAGGGCAAGGTGAATTGGGTTGAGTTTAAAGGCGAGGTGGATCTTAGGTTGGGCTCGTTCGATGGCTAAACCATGTTTAGAAGAGTTTGAAGCTACAAATGGCTCAAGAATTAGGGAAAAAGTGTTACTTGGGGGAGTTAAGCAACCGTCCTAGAGTGGACATTGGTGCACAACAGAATGTGCACGTATGTAACGGACTATGTACAAATGGGTGTTTGTGTGCAACAGAATGCACACGACGGCACAGAGAGTGCCTTGAAGACTATGATTAATCAAATAGTAGATGGTGTACAAAGTTTTTGAGCCGATTTCAGTGTAATACTAGGTGATGATTAGGAGTAATCGAGGCGTAAGGAATAGGTGTGCAAGTTGAAGGTGAGCATTTGAGGTTGTGTTGATGAGAGCGTCAACCAAAAAAATGGGGGAGAATGTCATGGACATATCTTTTTATGCGTGCATGGGCACGAAACTATGGGCAAGGTGGCTTGGGAGACATGACGGGTTGTGCGACATGTGACATGCTCTTGGCCCACATGAGCTTAAACTGCGACTGCACTCCTTGACAATGGTTGGGTGCACCTCTAGGCTTTCCTAGAGGGGCTGCCTAGGGTTCCCTTAGGTGTTGGTTCCCTCTTGGGACAGTGCTTGGGGCCATAGGCATGGGCAACACTGTGCATGGGCTTTATGCCAGAGGTTACCCATGTAGGAAACACTAGCATGCATTGTGCGATATTGTTGGCACGTTGGTGACTAAGTGGACTATCCTGGGCCTGCGTGCTCGAATGTGCCTTGTCCTGGTGTTGGGAAAAATCCTGGCTTGGCTTAAGACAACCACTTTGGTGACAAGGCAAAACGCAAGGCGATGTCTTACAAAGAATGTTATAACGCCTTTGTCGGGTGTCATGTACATACGTCGGTGGGCTTAATGTCTTGAGTGGTAGCTCAAGGAAGGTGTTATAGGCAAGCTGGGCCTTCAGTGTTATAGGGCAGAGCAACTAGGAGCTCTGTCACCATTTGAGGTGCATTTTGATGTGTGCCCAATTGACTAACTAGTCGTGTGCTTGGTTTAGTATGGTTTAGAATTGGCTAGCAGACAACAATGACACGAGGAACTCTACAAGTGGGATGAGTGTTATGGGATGCAATGAAGGAACTTGTAGACTGGTTAAGTAGGAGTCTCACAAGGTTTGTATCTTAACATACTGAAGTCCTAAAGAAGATTACATACTTACACTGAGATAAGAAAATAACTTTCTTGGATCTAGCAACCTCAATGCTAATAAAGTATATGAGATGTCCCAAATCCTTGATCTCAAACTCTTTCCCCAAAAACCTCTTCAAGTTGTTGATTTCACATTGATCATTACTAATAACAACAATGTCTCGGATCGGACGATCCAGGATTTGGGATCGGACGATCCTAGGAAAAAAAAACCTAAAAAATATTTTTTTTTTTTCTTCAAGAGTGCACATTGCACAAACCCTTCCCTGATTCTCTATCAATATTCCTAAAAGTTTTGAAATAATATATAAGAGGTAAACCCTACGGCCTTGGAACCCCCCCTCCGCTAGGCTCGCCTTCGAATCCCCTGCATTGATAATGGGGAGCAAGCCCCCTCGCTGCCTGTATAATAGAAGGCTAGATTAAATTTCACCAACCCATTGGCTAGAATAATGAATCATGTATTATTTTATTTTTGTTTATATGACTTTATACATGGTTTAGTTTTTATACATTAATAAATATAATAATATTGGATGTTTGGTTATACAAACTACAATTTTGGACTTATATAAACCTCGTAACCTTGTTCATACATGTATGATGCACTTAACATGCCTACAATTATATTCATCATTATTTATATGTAATTGTATTTGTATAAGGTTTGGTTTTTTTGCACTAAAAGTAGTCATCTTGGATGTTTGGTTATGGAATGTTTAATCTTGATCTTTATAAATATACATGCTCGTAACAATGTTTATTCATGTATGATGCACCTAACATACCTAAAATTGAGTTTTTTCATTCAAAATTTTTATAAAATGCATTATAAAAATATTAGAAATTTTTAAGATTTTTTTTTTCCAGAATTTTTTGGGTTTGGATCGGGTTTGGATTGAACGATCCACACGTGGATCGCTGATCCATGATCCGATCCGATCCTAGATAAGTTTTGGGTTTGGACGATCCGGTCCAACAATCTGAGTTTTTAAACGATGCTTCAAGGGCAAA
The DNA here is from genome assembly GCA_025762735.1 of Platanus orientalis. Lineage (NCBI taxonomy): Eukaryota > Viridiplantae > Streptophyta > Magnoliopsida > Proteales > Platanaceae > Platanus > Platanus orientalis. Next base: position 22,974 of record JAOXJP010167424.1, read on the forward strand.
CTGTGTATTCTAGATGATCATAATTTGAAGAAGGATATCTTGGACGAGGCGCATAAATCACAATAAACCATACATCTATGCAGTAGCAAAATGTATAATAATTTGAAGCCTGCGTATTGGTGGAATAATATGAGGTGTGAGATTGCATAATATGCCTATAACTTCTTGGTTTGCCAAAAGTTAAAGCAGAAAAACAAAATTTAGTAGGACTAATCCAACCACTTTTGATTCTGAGTGGAAGTGGATCACACTATCAAGGACTTCATTATGGGACTATCCAGAATAGGAAGTAGTAATGATGCTATATGGGTGATAGTTGATAGACTCACCAAATCAGCACACTTTCTTGCTATTAAATCTACTGCCTCTATTGATGATCTAGACAAGCTATACATTCAAGAGATTATTAAGCTACATAAAGTTCCTACGAATATTGTATTTGATAGGGACTCAAGGTTCACATCACAGTTTTGGGGAAGACTACAAGATACCATGTGTGCTAGATTGAAGTTCAACACTGCTTTCCATCCCCAGACTCAGGGATGGACAGAAAGGACTAATGGCACACTAGAGATCATGTTGTGAGCATGTGTCCTTAATTTCTAGGTAGTTGGGATGAACATCTTCCATTGATTGAGTTTGCCTACAACAATAACTACTGAGCAAGTATTGAGATGGCTCCGTACAACACTATATGGAAGAAACTGCTGATCTCCAATCTACTGGTATAAGGTAAGTGAGAAGATATTATTAGGATTCGAGTTGGTCTAGTAGATGGTAGAGATAGTAATGTTCCTCCTGGGGGTTGTTGAAGTATATTAATTTGTGTCTCTTCTAACACCTTAAGGTTTTGGGAGAGTAGATTAATTCACTGCTAACAAAGGACTTAATCACAAACTGGAAAGAGTCTAGAGGGGTTTTGAGCATTTTAAAGAGCTTCGAGGGAAAATTGGAAAATCAAACTTTAAAGAAAACAAAAGGGAGAGTGGGGAGTCAGTTTGTTCATTTGAGCAACCAACTCAACCCCCAAATCGTCCCCATCAGTTCCGGGAAAGAAAATAAAGAAGTGCATGTGTAAGTTGATTTTCATGGTTAGGGCTACTGTTTAGTTCATATTATTGGGAATTTTCTGGTCTAGCTTATTTTCAAAACTATGGTGCTTTTGATTACAAATTTTGGGGGTGTGAGCATGTGGATTTACGTCAATATTTCTATATATTAATGCTAACCTTATCAAATTAAATTCTGCTCAAAATTTTTACAGTATATGATGATGGCTCATGCTTAATTAATTGCCTAGAAATTTAGTGTTTCATGAATGTCTAATGATATCACCAGCTTGAAATTTGTTGCTTTTAGATATATATATATATATATATATAGATCTCTAATGATAATTACCCCAAAAATTTTATGCTATTAAACCAGGTGGATTTATGGTTGAATCTGCCTTGTTCTTCGTGTAACTTCGAGATCAAATCTGTATCTCTACACAGCACCAAATCGTGTGTGCTATACACAGTTTGAAAGCTTTATGAACCTAGTTTCCAACATAACAAACGGTTTGTCATTTGGACCTCTGTATACTATGTTAAGCATGTCTTACTATCTTAAGCATATCTTTCTAAGAAGTGTTCTAGTTGACTGAGAATACGAGAGTAGTTACTCCTTGATTTTTAAAATAACTTTGAACTAAAATCTGTATCTCTACACAGCATTAAATAGTGTGTGCTATGCATGGTTGGAAAGCCCTGTGAGTCTAGTTTCTAACACATCAAACGGAGTGTCATTTGGAACTTTGTAGGAGAGGTTATGTTCATTTCATCAGAGGCATTTTGGCTAACTGAGATCACCTGAGTCCTATGCGGCTTATTCTCTGTTTCTATTTCTAGTGTAAATCTGCCTGGGAAATTACATTTCATTAGCTTGGGGAAAATGGTGTTATATGTGTTGGAATTTTACTAAATTGTACTGTGTTATGGTACATACCTGCCCACAGATTTCAGCCCATGTGGTATTGATTTGAAGTAGATTGAATTGAGTTCATATATTATATGTGTGCATGTTTCATGATGTGGTAACTGTACTAAAAAGACTTAGAATTACTTGTTCATCTGAGCCAATTTTGGGACTGTTCACAACATTTGTTTGATGACGGGATTGCATATGTATAAACAAATGCAATTCATGACATTAAGGGTTGCTCTGCATATTATTTATATGAAGTAATAGTGCAGATGGACCTATTGAGATTGTCATTATATGAGCTGGCTGAGTCAATGCCCTGGTATTCCTTAGCTGAGCTAGTGTTACATAGTAAAACATTCATGCTGTGGCACAAAGACTGACTGGGCATTTTTATGACTTATGATAGGACTGAGATATCTCACACGTAGAGATATGGAAGGCACCATGATGGGTATGTCCTGCGTATTGAAATGCGGAAGGGACCGCCAGATATTGGAGATCTGGAGCCGCCTCCATTGCTGGGTTCATTTTTGGGGCAACAGTTAGGTGTATGCACCTGTTACTAACTTGTCCTTGCATATTGATACATAAAATGAATCCCCGGGCATGGTGATCCCAAAGCCGCCTACATGATTCCAGTGGAGATCACTCAATTGGGTTCAGGCTATTGGGGGTCCCTGGATCTATTGACTCTAGAGCTGCTCACATAACTATTCCATTTGGAGGTAGATCGCTTGGTGGGATCCGAGAGCAATTAGATAGCATACTCATCTGTGAGATGATGGTGCATATGCTTTAGTGCCCTTAAGCTGCCAGATGATCTTGCTTTGATGATTCCAATGATTCTCAGACTTTATAATAGGGACTTGACATTAGGTTATGCTGCCAAACATGTATGGTTGTTTGTATGCAGATACTCAGATTGTGAGGGACATTGATTCCTTAATACCTTGGGTGCAAGAGTTTGTAAACATGTATTTAGATTTGCATGCATGACATTGAGAATGATATCTTGTATATGAATATATGATTACTTGATAACTTGAGTGTTTTTGGATTTTGATATTTATGCCCACATGTGCTTGTATATAATGTTGAATGTTGGATTGTATGTTCTGATATTATAAGAATTGTACTCTGATATTATAAGAATTGTACTATGTATCCTTGCTTTAATTGTGGAGATTGAGCCTACTTACTAAGCTCTCCAGAGCTCATTCTATTTACTTTCGCAAAGAGTCGTATCCAAAGGTGGGGACAGGAGAAATAGTTGTCTTGGGGTCAGCTTGGAGGAAACGTATTCAAGAAGCTGACATTTCCTTCTGGTGGTTTTTTATGAGAGAGTTAGATAGTATTCAATGTATTAGGCGGCTCTGTACTTACCCATTTTGTGAGATTTTGGTCATTTCTGGGGACATTATTGCATGGCTATAGCCTAAACTATTCTAGAGTGGTCATACATATTTAGTGATATTTTGTTGTGGGTGGATGTATCATTGTCAGGTAAACAACTATGGTTATATTTATGCTTGTGATTTTTGTGAGTGTATTTAATTGTTGTCTGATAGATATCTTGGAATTCATTATATGGGGTTACTATTCATCCCCGAAATTGTGTAAGAAATTTAAGTGCATTCCTCACCCTTAAAAAAAAGAAAAATGATGAGATATAATGAAATCAATCAAACTATCACACCTCTAAGTCTGATGTGTATCCAAGATCGGGGAGTGACACCTACAGTCCCTCAAAACCACAAGAAACCTTTCAAACATAGAGATGACAAGAAGCCTTTGAAACATAGAGATGACACTTCACATGACATGAATAAAACAAATAGCAGCACCATGAGGAAATCAAGATTTTCGTGATGGAAAAAAGCCTTACAGTTCGCCGGTGGTAAACATATCGTTGTAAAAAGCTCATAATACTCTCAATTGATCATAGAATTTTGTGAAACTTGTTTTGAATATTCACAACCATTGGTAGAGATCAAAGCCCTAACAAAACGACTGCTAACAACACACAATTTGCAAGAATCAAAGCTTACATCCAAATCTGAGAAAATTTGCAGCATAGCAGGAAAAATCCACAAGAAATAGCTAACAACTTCAAATCAATGATAGAACACCACTATAATTCATTTAAACTCAAGATCTACAATCTTCATCACTCATCTACCAGGTTTATACGGATGGTGACATCATCTGTATGACCTGATGATGTCAATAGAGGGCGAGCAACAACTGTGGATGTGTTCCTAGTCCTCAGATTGATAAGAAGGATCTGATACGTGTTTGTAATCTTCGGATTGATAAGTAGGATCTGATACCAAGTGGAAATCTCTTTGATTTGGTGCTTGATGTTTTAGGGTTTTAAGTAGGAGAAGAAGAGAAAGAAAAGGGAAGTTGGGGAAAGAATATGTAATTTATAAAGTTATCTCACATGCTTTTTCATATATTTTAAAAGGGGGATACAAGAATACAGTGGAAGGGTATATATATTTACAAGTATACCCTTTTACAATACTCGACATATGTACCCTTACATGAATGTACCCCTACACTACAACAGGGATGCCATGTGGGAAGAAATGACAGCTCTAGGAAAGAATAGTACTTTGAAATTTGTTAATCTTCTAAAGGGAAAAGAACATGTGGGGTTTTAGTGGGTCTATACTGTCAAGTATGAAGTAGATGGATCAATTGAGAGGTATAAAGAAAGGCTTGTCGTATAAGGATATACACAGACATATGGAATTGATTACCAAAAAAATTTTGCACTAGTGGCAAAGATGAATTCAATTCGAGTTATGTTATCAATTGTAGCAAATAAGTCCTGACTACTTTGGCAACTTGATGTTAAGAATGCTTTCTTATATGGTGATCTCCATGAGGAAGTGTATATGATACTACCCCAAGATCCAAAATACAACGAAGTGAAGAAAAGGTGTGCAGATTGAAGAAGGCATTGTATAGACTCAAACAATCTACGCGAACCTAGTTTGAGAGGTTTGCGGAAAGTTTCAAGAAGGATGGGAATAAGCAATCTCAAGTGGATTACACTTTATTTTTCAGGCTTACACAAAAGGGAACCACGACAAAAACTTGAAGTTTCATATCAGTAGTGACTAGTGAGTTTGAAGTTAAAGATCTGTGACTGTTACTATACTTCTTTGGAATTGAAGTTGCACCCTCAAAGAAATGTGTTTTTGTTTCTCAGAAAAAACGTATCATTGATTTGTTGACAAAAATGGATTTATTAGGAGCAAGACCTATAGAAACTCCCATTAAAGTGAATCATGGGTTAAATGATCAAGAAGGGAGACCACTAATTGATGTTGGAAGATATTATTAATAGTTAGTGGGTAAATTAAACTATTTGTCCTTGACTCAGCCTAATATAGCATTTGCCGTTGGGGTGGTTAGTCAATTCATGCATGCTCCACGAACACGTCATCTAGAAGCAACTTACATAATTATGAGGTATTTAAAATCAGCTGCAGGAAAAGGCTTGCTATTCTTTAATCATGGCCACATGAGAATTGAAGTGCATACGGATGCAGACTGGGCAAACTCAGCTACAAATTATAGTCAACCTTAAGGTATTATTTTATTTGTAGGAGGTAATCTTATGATATGAAGAAGTAAGAAACAATCAATAGTTGTAGGTCGAATGCTGAAGTAGAATACCAATCAATGGCCCATGGAGTTTGCGAAGTGTTATGGTTATGAGTAGTGCTGCAAAAGATTGGTTTTGTGGAATAGGTTCCAAAGAGTTTATAATTGGATAATGAAGCTGCTAGCAATATAGTTTATAACCCTGTACAACATGATGGAACAAAACATATTGGGGAGGAGAAGTAATTTATCATAGAAAAATTGCTCTTTGGGTTGGTTTGTACTCCATTTGTGAAGATTGAGCAGTAGTTAGTGGATGTATTGACCAAGGGAGTAAGTAAAGGAAGATAGAGTAAAATAATTAGCAAGCTGGGTATGTGTGATTTTTATACGCCAAATTGACGGGGATTGTTGAAGTGTATCATACAAGGGGGTAATGTATGTGAAAGGGAAGATTGGTCTTTATTCATTGTATGGTTAGTATGGGACTACTAAAGTTTTTGTCAGGGTATCAATGGAATATTACATTCAACCCTACTTACATAAAATATATACTGATCATATGGGTATTCTCTACCACATTTGTTTCTCTCTCCAACTTCATAATTCTTCTTCCTTTTGTTTCATTCTTCTAATAGTATCACAATTAATATATATAGAATCAAAAATGCTTTTCTAGGCCAATCCAAATAAGCTGAAATTTTATGGAGTTATAGGTCTATAGATGAAGAGATATAAACAAGGCCAAACTCAGGTTTGAGTTTCTAGATTCAACAGGTTAGAATATGGTCCAACAGAGTATAACCTGATGCAAACATTAGAGTCAAGTGAGACCCACACATGGTTTGGTGGGGTCCACACAAGAAAACACGTGGAGACACATGGAGGAACATCATTGGTTCACATGATGGAGTTTTTTTAGAGTCTTTATCTGAGTGTTTTACTATTTTACTTAATAGTTTGAGGTATTAGAGTCTAGGACATGAGGATCATTATGGTTTTTGTTTTTGGGTCTTTAGTAATAAGACATTGTTGTTAATGATATTTTATTAATTTTAGTGAATCAACAAGTCAAAGTGGGGCCCTCTTAGAATGCTAGTCGAAATCCTCTAAAAGGCCTTGATTTTGACAGCTTTTGTTTTTAGAATGTCAAGTTTTTAGTAGCTTTGAGTTTAGGAAAGTCTTAAGTAGTAAGTAAGCTAATAGTTTAGGAGTTTCTAATTTGGTTTCTTACTAGTTTCTTGAGTTTGTGAGCTTATATATAGGGTTGCGTGCTTTTGTATTGGTATGATGAAAATTAATAAAAGTTTTTGGCATGTTCTCTTTTCTTTTTTTTCTTGTTCTTCATTCTCTTGTTCTTCTTCTCTCTTCTTTTTTTCTCTTGTTTTTTATTATTCTCTATTTTTTTAGTTTCTTGAATTAAGTGTGCAACTTGAGTTTTTATATAATTTCGTATAACTAAAAATCTTGGAATAATCTGAAATTAGTATACATACCTCATATACATTAGAATCATCATGTCAAATTTCAGAATTTTCTAATACACAACCAAGGGTATTTTGGTAATTTTGGGTTTTGCCCAGAAATTACAAAATTTTCCTTTTAGGTTTTTTTCTCATATTTTTCTCCATATTTTCTTGTTTTAATTCTTCTAAACCCCTCTAATCAAGTTTCTTCTTCTATTTTCATTAAATTTTGATTACTTAAAGTGTGTTTAAAGTTCAATTCTTGGTTCTTTAACCTTCTTCTTGTTTCCCCCTACATATTTTGGGTTTTATTGAGATTCTTGGCTATCATTCTACATCAACTTTGGTATCATCCCCATTGTGCTGCATCAATTTTGATATTAGAGCTTATGTCTTGCATCATAACCAAAGAACAACACAAATCAAGGCTTTGATTAGTAGGAGCATACAACTGGGATCCAGTAAGTTATTATCAAAATCCTTGAGGAAGCAACAAGGAATAAAAGATCTAACACTTATTTCATGCACTGTTAGTTGATTGATTTCTAAGTGTTCCTGCAAGTAGTTAGGAGAGAAAGAGAAGAAGCGAGGGATTGGAGAATTGACTCATACAAGTCCTAGACCTCATACGGCTAGTATTTATATTAGGGATGGATCCACTATGCAGTGTACATGGTATATCAACAGTATGGTATAGTATACTACATCCTTATTACACCTAAATACATAATATTACTCTCCAACACTCCCCTTCAAGTTGGTGAGTAAATGTTTATCATTTCCAGCTTGCTAATCAAATATATGAACTGTGCTTCACTTAGGCATTTTGTAAACACATCCGCAAGTTGATGTTGATTTTGGATATAGAGGGTACATATGTGCCCTTTTTTTAGATGATCCTTGATAAAATGACGATCCACCTCAACATGTTTAGTTCTATCATATTGCACGGTGTTATGTGCAATGCTTATGGTAGCTTTATTGTCGCAGTAGAGATTCATAGTTTATACTACTGGGAAATCCACTTCTGCTAATAACATTTTCAACTACAATGATTTACAGATGCCATGAGCCATAGATCGAAATTTAGCTTCCGCGTTAGATCTAGCAACCACTGACCGTTTCTTGCTTCTCCAAGTTACCAAGTTTCCACTAAGAAAAGTACAATATCTTGATGTAGATCTGTGATCTATTACTGAACCAGTAATACCCCGCATTGCATTTAGAGGGTAAAAATATAATTTTATCCCATAAGGGTAAAAATATCATTTCACATATGCTATACAGACCTTAGAGTGATTTAGAAACCATTTAGACCATGCTTGAAGTGTAAGACCTAAGTTGGACCATGAACTTGTCAAGTTCGAAAGTTATCATGATTTCGTATATGGGGTAACTTCCTAGGACTACTGACACCAATCCCAAGTGAACTAGAGTTTGAACCATACCTTGTTAGAAGGGTCTTCGAGTTTACTTTCCAACGCATCAAACGTTTTGTAATTTAGAATTGTGTAGCGAAAGTTATAGCCGTTTTACTGAGACCTGTTTATGCATAAATTTTTTTCTGAGAGATGCGAGATCACGAAACCCTGTTTTTGGCCTGATCGATCACGAATGAAGGATCACAACTTTCGGGACATTTCTGGATGACCCGTGATCGATCACGGATTTCGTGATTGATCACAGCATGCCCAGAAATGCTGAGACGTGCTGAAATATTACGTTTTATGACATTTTTGACGTGGTTTTCACCCATTAGACCCCCACACATGTGGGATTTCGTTTAAAACACATCTAAGACCTCATTTAGGTCATTTAGTACAAAAAGAGTAAGGATTTAAGGGATTAGAGAAGCTTGAGAGAGGAAGAGAGAGATTTTCCCCTAATTTGGTAAGTTCTACTCCCAACTTTGAAAATATGCTAGATTAGGTGTTTTTCTTCCTAAATCTAGTTTAAATGGTTATGGATTCCTATTTCTCTACCTCAGTTTAGAGTTTTTAATCATGGATTTATTTATTTACTCATAGAAGAAGGCAAATTGAACAAAGGAAAAGAAGTTTTGGAAGAATTTTTTCTTCAAGACAAAGAGGATTAGTATTAGAAGAGTGGATATTCAGTTTATGCTCACTTTTCCATTCTTAGGATCATAGATTGATGTAAAATGATCTTGGATTTGGTAGTTCTACATCTATTCTTCATGAGATTGATTATTTTCTTATGTAGAACATTGATTTCATGGATTGTGTGAGTTGGATATGTTGTTTATGCACACTTTTCTTTCCTAGGATCTTAGATTTGATGATTGTGAGTTATATTTTGGTGGATTAATCTCTATTTCCTTTAGAGAATGTTGTTTTCTTATAAATGGATCATGATTCCTTGAGATGAGCATGTTGGTTAGTACTTTCTTGTTGGTTTCCATGATGTTCTTAGGTTATAGAGTAGTGTTATTATTATGAATGAAACTTTATGGGATGGATTGAATGGCCTCTATTCTATGTGATGAAGTTTGGAAGCTTGATTTACTATTGAGGTAGGGTGTGGAAGGTTTCTTATAGTGAATATTGGGTTTCCCCTTTGATTTCCTTTGAATCCCTTAATTCTTGCACTCTACATGTTTGATAGAATATCTCTTACAGATTTTTCATATTACTCAAATGTTTTTTAGATCTCTTTCGATTTTTTGTATAAGTCTAATGTCTCCTATGTTAGATTATCTCAAATATATGTTGGCTTATGGCAATTGGTGATGCTCTATTTACTCTCTATGTTAGTCTATTACTCTCTTTGGTGTGTTTCATTCGATTCATGTTACACCATGATTAATTGTGTTAATTCCATTAATCCTCATGTGACCACGTTATTATTTACATCATGTTATATTTCTTAGTGACATGTGCATGTTATCATTGGCATGGTTTACTCCCAGATTTTCATATAGCTCTTTACATGAGATTTCTACGTGAGTTTTTAAAAAGGATTTAAAATATTTGGTTTTTAACCTACATAAACTTTGTCATAAAATGATTTTACATCCATTAGTACCATATATATTCTTAGATCTAGATCAAGCATCTTCACTTACTTGTAGACATTTGACACATTTCACGTGATTTCGTACTACACCCTTTGTACTTTTCATGAGATAGAACACAAATATTTTAAATGTGATTATATAGTATCTATCTTATTTTATAAAAACATGATTTTGAGACGTGGTTTTGGATGTGAGGATTTGATATGATACCCCTATGCGGGAATATACCCTATTGGGCCCCAAAGACCCCTAAGTGGGTTGGTCCTTGTGACCTTTATATATGTGTATGATCTTTATGACCCCAGAGACCCTTATATGGGTTGACTAGATGTAGCCCCGTAGACCCCTATGTGGGTTGCCTCTTGTGGCCCGAAGACCCTTTCATGGGTTGCCTCTTGTGGGCCCGTAGACTCCTTTGTAGGTTAACCTTATGGCTTCAGGTACCCAATCACCGGGTCACATTAATAGGTGAAGATGGCCCTAGTGGCCCAATATATGCTATATGATATGGTTGTGTCGGAGACCCTTATGTGGGTTATGTGATTTGTTTTGTCGGAGACTCTTACACGAGTTATATGATCTATTTATCGGAGACCCTTATGTGGGTTATGTGATTTGTTTTCTCGAAGACTCTTACACGAGTTATGTGATTTGTTTACCGGAGACCTTCACATGGGCTATATGTCATGGATTTGTCGGAGACTTTATATGTCTTATTTACATTGGGCCTTATTATGTGGTAGAGACCCCTTTATGGGTTGACATGTGGCATGTAATACTCGACATGTGGTATATAGCATCTAGCATGTACATACAGTACTTGGTATGTGGCATATAGCATGTGGCATATGCAAGATTTAGTATAATTCACTTTGGACTCTCTTGTGGTTATCTTGTGACATATGTATACTCGTTTCATAGTAGGGATACATGTTTAGTAAATGCGATGTACTCTCATTCATACTTTAATTCATTAGTTTATCTTGATTCATTCTATTTGCTACTGTGATTATCTTTAACTTTCTTTAGTGTTGTATAAACTGCATACATTCTCGCTAAGCCCGTCAAGCTTACCCCAATTGGCACCACCCGCAGATGTATAGGCGCACAGGTTAGACTACGCCTAAAGAAGAAGAAGAGATGAGGAAGAGGCTTTTAAACCCAAGGATGTTACATTTTATTTCAGTTTTAGTTACTTTATCAGTGATGTAGTACTTTGTTTATTTGAGATGGACCCATTTGTGGACAAGGATTGTATATACTTTATGGGCAAGTGTAGGCCTCCTTTTATTTTGGATGGTTATGAGATATTTTTGAATGGTCATGATGCCATTTTTATTTCCGCTGCATAGGATTTTAGTTACCATTGTTATTATATTCTGTTGCGATGTGATTATTATTTCAAACGAATGTTAAACAAATTTATATGGAAAATGATATGTAAAGAGGTAAGAGGGTTGATGACACGTTTCAAGTTCATTGGTCTCTCCATTATGAGAAAAGGATTCGGGGCGGGTCATTCCCGTGTCACGGATCCGAATCTGGCCCACTTTTTAGCCCGTGGATTTGGGTCATGATAATAATGCTTTCACACAACAATGATGTTAAAAATGGTGTAGGGTTTGGTTGGGAGAAAAATGGAAGGAACGAGCATTTGCGTTTTCGTTTTTGAAGAATCAAACGTTTTAACGAAGAGGGAGGGTGGAGAGAGCAATTTCAATTTTGGGGTTTTTCGTTAACAAGGGTAAGTAGGTTATTTCATAGAGGGGTATGGGATGAAATTTTGGAAAGTCTTAAAATGGGGGTTGTGATGAGGAGTTTTGGGGGGTGCCAATAGCCTCTCCCCCTGATAAAAATGTTATTTTGTGTTAAGCTGGGTTGGGGCTAAGGTCAACCTGAACCAGCCCGAAAATATAATTAAAAAGGTTGAAACTCGGCCTAATACTGAAAGCCCGAACTTGGCCTGTTATAAAACTGCCCCAACAATTTTTCGCTCTTGTAAAATAAATATTTATAATTTTTTACTCTTAATCTTATATAATACAATACTAGGTTAGGTGTGGGTGATAAGTAAATCCCAAGGTGACGTTATAAAGCAACATCCCTCATTGGGACAAAATCCCACCCTTCAATTTATTGTCTTGATCCAATAAGTCCTCACTTTTAACCATTAAATTTGTGTCGTAAGGGATTCATGCCAATACAAGGTTGTTTGAATAAGAACCGATGATTATGAAGGAAGCCATCATGTGGGGGTAACCTACTTGGATTGTTTTAGACATTAAAAGAAGAAGAAGTTATTATCCTATTTTTCGTCCTACCATATCCATAGAATTACTTTATTAGAATTTAAAGACAATGAGTGTAAGACTGACATCTTTGAAATGATGAATCCCATCATTAAAACAAAAAATAAAAAATAAAAAAATTCAAGAATGCTAATTTATCTTAATGGTATACATAACTACTATAAATGAAGAAATTTTTGGTACAGTAATTTAGCCTTAAGTTAGTTGTTATCACCCCTTTAATGATTTAGAAGAGAGCAAATCCTCTGCAAAAAGCTTAACTAGCATTAAATGGAAACTGCCCTCAAAGAACAATAAATTGGAATTTTAACATTGGGTGGGAGTTTTAATACATGTGTTTCCTTGTAGATTTAAATGTAGGCCCACTTTTAACCAGCTGTTGGTTTTTGAAGGCAGTTCCCGTTTGATGTTATTTATGCTTCTTGCAAAGGATTTGTTTTCGATTTAGAATCAATTTGACTTTGGTCCATGGCTTAAAGACTACTAGGATTGAGGCAATGCCACACTTCTCTAGAATTTAAACTCTCTAAATTGTGTGGAGCTTTTAATTCATATTAATCATGTAGGGGGGAAACATCACTTCGAAAAGTGATTACACTTTTTTGGGGAGGTTGTAAATCACTTGATAATGTGATATTTGCCAGGGGCAGTTTAGAAGGAGGGACCAAATCTTGGGGTATGATAGGAAACGAGGGTGAAAAAGTTCAATCTTCAAGCTATTCAACATCTTCTCGCTCCTACTGAAGTTGAGGCTATCTTGAAAAATCCCATTATGCTCAGATGTGCAGGAGGATCATCTCATTTGGCATGTAAATTCAAAAGGAATCTTTAGCGTCAAACCAACCAATGGAATGGCGCTTCGGATTCTGTGCATGCAAAATCTGTGCACAAATCATGTTCAGAGGCATGTGATCACTCGCATCAGCATTGAAAAGTGATAAGCATGCACCCCAAAAAATGCAAATCACTTTTCAATGCTGAAATGAGTGTTCTTAGCCCCCAACATGCATTATGCACAGATTTTGTGCTCGCAGAAGCCAGGCCGTGTATCAGCACCAAAAAGTGATTTACATTTTTTGGGGGTGACTTTTCACTTTTCGGCGCTGAAGTGTCCATCCCCTGGTCTGTGCACACAACTTGCACACATCTTTTGTGTGCACAAAATCCGGGGGAGGGGGGGGGCAAGAGTCATTGTGAGAATGGCTGGATGGAAATTTGGCATCTATCAATTCCCCCCAAACGCAGGAATTTTCTTTGGAAAAGCCTGTACGAATTCCTTCCAAGTGAAAATGGCAATTTACATTGGCGTCCCTCCCACATGTCTCCAATATTCCCAATTGTGATCATGAGGCGGAATCTATTCTTCATTTTCTGCATAATTGTTTATGGGCTCATCAAGTATGGGTGCTTTCTAAGTTGAGGCATTTCACTCCTTTGATGTAACATGGCTCTTGTTTTTTCCAGATTGTATTTCGGAAAGCTTTCCAGATCTTTAACAATAAGCATGATCGAATATACTAAAAAAATAAAAGAAAGGGATTTTTCTCAAATTGGTTCAATATTTTGGCAAAATTGTCAAATAATGAGGTAAAATTAATTAGTGGCCAAATTGATTTTTTAAAGATTAAAATCGGAAAGAATGAGATAGTTAACGGTTAATAAATTTAAATTGTTCCTTTTATACCCCTAACCCTCAAATCTCTCTTTTTGTCCAATTCCATTTTCTATTTCATCTCTATTTTCTTTCCTATTCCATCTTTACCAATTTAGTAGTTGTCCTTCCCCACCTATTTCTTCTTCTCTATTTTGGAGAATCTGTATAGAAACTTCATAGACGTTTTGGAAGTGAAGATGAGTTTTGAATCAAGTCTGATATGAAAAGTTCAAGACTTTACCAATTTAACAACTCTTCAAGATTTATTTTGCATTAAGCGAGCATTGAGATGATGTTTTTAGAGTTTAATGAATGAAAAACTCATGCTGCTTTGGCCTTTTGATGTGGTGCCATTGTCATGTTCTCTTTTGAAGGTGTTGATACCGTTGAGAACCTTTAGGTGCTGATTGTTAGAACCAGTCCGAAAAGGCAATAACAAAAAGATACGAGAATGGGATTCGGTTTCCTATTTTATCGTATAATCAACATAGGGCTAAAAAAGTAGTTAAACATCACAAAAAACTGAATTGATCACTAATTAATTTTACCTCATTATTTGGAAATTTTACCAAAAATATTGAACTGATCTGGGAAAAATCCCCCCCTCCCTCCAAAAAAAAAAACATGACCGAATATCTTTTCTTACTTCCATAGCTATAAGAGGAAATATATAAATTCTATAACCGTTAATTACCTCTCTTTTTTTCTCTATTCTACTCCTTAAAAAACTGATTTCGCAAATAATTTTTTTACCTCATTATTTGACAATTTTGCCAAAATTTTGAATAGATTTGACAAAAATCCCTTTTTTTTTCATCAATATCCGTTTATGAAATTTTTTTTTGTAAAAGACACTCTATCAGCAATTTGGAAATTGAAACTGATTCTCTCTTACCCGTTTAGGAATTAAATGGTCCAATCAATATTACTGTGCCCTTGGAAGATCATTTTTGCTGTTTTAGAACGTAAAAAGATAGATGCGAACTTTCCAAATTGTAAGTTTTTGCATGTTTTTAGAGTAGCCAGCTCTAAAGCCCATAATTTAGCGAAGGCTTCGCTCCAAGTCTCGAATCTTGATGTGGGAACTTTTGGCTTTCAACATGTTCCTTTTTCTGTTGTTTAATGAAATATTTTTGCAGTAAAAAATCAATTAATTCTTGTAACAGTTTGGACTCCCAAGACTTAAACTTAGCTTGGGTTATTTTTGACACCTTTCTTGGGAAGTTGTGACTTCTTTTTGTATGTGATAGTGACCTGTGAAAAATGTTCATGAATCCTATGTCAAGTGTTTTGAGGGATGATGTGGTAGATAGATGTGAGACCTTTGGATTGGCAATATAAACATTGCTTAGCAGGAGTCTAGATCTGCTCAAACAGCTTTTTCAGCATCTTTACTGAAAAACGAATCATAACACGCCACCTATACCCATTTTAAATGAGATAAACTAACTCGATATCCCAACTCTTAACGTTATTTTTTTAAAATTATATTTATTTTTTGAATGAAGAGTACTCCAAAACAAACAAGTCTCATCGTCTTCTTTGCTATAGCAATTTCTTAATTTTTTTAATATAATATCTTTATTTCATTCTTTCATGCTAAACCTTCAAACAATGTCGATTAGCACCTTTCTTAAGGGTCCTTCATAGCCAATGTACAGAGCAAACTGATTCTCACACACAGTTGGAAATCTATGACAGAGGAAGATTAAAGTGTTTTTTTTCTTCGTAGCTGGTTTCACTATGATCTTTGATGGGCATAACCAAAGATGTGATTTTCAAAAACTAAGTAAAGATTGCAACTGCTAGTTTATTTATTTATTTATTTTACATTTAGAGATTAAAAGAAAGAAAAAATGGAAACCGGTTCCTTTCTTGTATTTTTGTCCAATGGTATACTGTGCATTGTAACTCGGTTTCAACTCACTCAATTAAGTTCGGATATGCTGAGAAATATTTTGAGCTTCTTTCTCATGATCCAAATCATAAATCCATACCGATCTGTTTCCCCTCTTTTATAGTTTCTTTCAATAAACTCATAACAATTTATGGTTCCTTTAAAATGGATATCTGGATCTACAGTTTGATCTTCTTCCATCATGAATTCCAACTCTACAATCAGTCTATTGGTGGCATTGGTGTTTTTTTTTTAATTTTTTTGTGAAGAAAGCCGAAACATGAAGATTCTTGTTATTTTGGCTTCAAATAGGAGTGGACCTTACAAATAAGAGCGTTTTGGGGATATGAAGAAGACGTGGTTTTTGGACCTTGGAAGAAGAAGAAACTACTGTTGTAAGCTTTTGAAAACCCATTCCACGAAGGCATATGAGGTTGCTATCTCTATTTGAACAAAGAAGACGAAAAGACTTATTTGCTTTGCAGTACTCTTCATTCAAAAAATAAAGATAAAATTAAAAATTAAAAAAAAAACTCACATTAAGAGTTGGGTTATAGAGTTGGTTTGTCATTTAAAATTGGTATAGGTGGCGTGTTACGATTGGCTTTTCAACAAAGATGCTGAAAAAACTATTTCAGCAAATCTGGACTCGCTTAGCAGTTAGCCTATACAAGTGTTATATCCCTCTACATAACATTTGCAATAATCTTATTTGTCAAGGTACAACATGTTAAAAACTAAGGCATTTATTGCCATTTAAAACATTCCATTAACATGGCTATTAATGCCTTTTAAGAATTTCATTAACAACTCATTAATTACATTTTCAAATTTAGTTGTTTTCAAAATTGTCTCTCATTTGTTTAGTCCCACATTGGTTAGAATAAAAAACAATGAACAGTATATAAGTTCCAACTCTCTATTACTCTTGTATATTTTGAGAGACTCACACACTTTCTCTCTTGGCTGCTATGGTGTAGCAAGGTGCATAGCACCTTGTGCACATGTACACGGGCACAGGCATGGGCTTAGGCGCAAGGGCACTTGAGGTGCACTTCACACATGCACATGGCTTGGTGCGCGAATGTGATAGATCAAGTCCATTCGCCACGAGTTGAGCTAGATTAAGTGGACTTAAGCCCGCCTATAAAGTGGGCTAAAGCCCATGAATGAGTGAAAAAAGTGCACGAATGAGAATTAAAAAAATCCATTAGCCACCAATTGAGCTTATTCATGACGGCCTAAACCAACATAGCTCAAAAGCATCACAGCCTTGCGTCTGACATAAGAAAGAGGTCATGCCGAGGCAGTTAAAGATCCATTCGCCCATTCTTAGGCTGAATGAGGACCAATATGAGGTGACCACCTCATGGGAGTTGGTGGAAGGCCTCTTCCACTATAAAAGGAGCCCTTGGGCTCCCAAATGGAGAAAGACACCAAAAAAATCTGAGAGCAACCCGAGAAGAAGAAGGTGGTGAATGAGGGTCCTAAGCTTCTCTTCTCTCCTTCTCTTTTAGATATGTGTTGCAAAACACACATTTCTTCAAACCCATGGATCTACATCTCCCTTCAGAGAGCTTGTAATGCCTCATTGGGCTTGGAAACCACCTTAACCAAGTGTTGAAGTGTTCACCTTAGTGAACCTCCACAAGGTTTGATGGTGAAACCGTGATCTCTTTGACTAGGTTCTCATATATGTTTATCAACTTGATAAGGGGACACCATGCCGAATTTTTTGAGAAAATTTAAACTCGTCAAAATTGAATGTTTTTGAACACCCGACTCTTTAAAGGGCAATAAGTTATAAGGGGAGGTATCCCACATCTTTGTTGGGTTGTGCAAGCCCATTAAAAGACAAGGAGTTAATTTCAAGCTTAGTTGTATCTCAGAGGTAGCTTGGCACACTCCCTTGCACAATCTTGTGGGAGGCCTCGACTATCTTCAAGAATGCATAAAATAGCACCTCTATGTCTCGGGTCACTCGGTTTTAATTTTTTATTAAATTAAAAATACTTGACTTTAATATTACGGAATTAACGAATTATTTGAATTATTGGATTACAGATCCAACAATTTGAAGATATGTCTATTCCCGCCAAAAGTGCAAGTGAAAATGTGAATCCCTTTCTTCTAGGTTTCAAAGCCAACAAGTTCAATGGAAAGAACTACAAGAGATGAGAATGCTGGATCTTGTATTGGCTCGATTACCTTGAAGTCAAGTATGTATTTTTTTAGGATCCCCCCATATATCCTGCCCCTAAAGGCGCTACTAAAGCAGAGATAAAGGTGGCCGCCCATGCTAAAGCAATTTGGATTCATCGACTGATGAACTGTTCAAACAATTTTCTAACAAGTTGGAGACCGCTTGAGAGTTATGGGATGCTCTAAGGGTGGTCTACCTTGGTGAAGAG
>JAOXJP010167425.1:0-26769 GCA_025762735.1 Platanus orientalis
GAGAGCGAGAGAGAGAGAGAGAGATGTTTTAATAAAGAGTAATGGATGTGGTTGATGAGACTGGCATGCATTTGATGAGACTGGCATGCATTATAAATGCAAAAGCAACGTAACACTAGAATTTAGATTTTGAAAAACAAAATTTACGACAATGCAGGCACCTCTCCCTAAGTCCCTATCATCTCCACCAAGGCATTAATCTCCCCGCACGTGAACCCATTTCATTAAAAACTGCTCTCACCCCGAGATGCGTTGCGTGCTGGAGTTGGGCATCCTCTTCCGATCTGAACTCAGGTAACCCTCGCCTTCTGCCATGCCCCTAGGCCCATTTTCAATTTCCAATACCGTAACACCCTAAAACCTGAGCCAAAAAAGTCTCCACCTGCAAAAGCAGAAGTGCAAGTGCAAGATACAAGTACTAGGGTGACCCTCTTTTGACTGCCAAAACAGGGGAGTGCCCTACCTTCTCTTACGCCATTCTATCCTCCAAACTTCATCCCATCTGCAGCTTTGCACTTGTCCAATACTAGCTATTCCGTACTAACCCACGTCTAATGGCCCTCTATGCATCCATCCGAACCGCTCCTTATGGATGGAACCAGTACAGCTTCCCAGTATTAACAAAAAAACTTAACAGGAGTTAGGATTGCTTCATTTGTATGAATTGTGGTCTATACTTTAATATACAAGGGAGTTAAGATTGCTTCATCAGTCTATACTTAATATACAAGGTGGTGCTTGTCAAGGCTCATCGGTTCAGAACTTCAGATCAAGTCGTCTTTGGATCATGCAAATCTTAGGGACACGAAACGATTTCCCTGAAAGATAAGAGAACACCCATGTGATCAGTAGTGAGTAGAGTTCCTTCTTGTGGTAAGAGATCTACTGAGGAGAATCAAAAACCCAAAACTACAGTTAAAACAAACAATAATGTTGAAAAATATGAAGTATATTAACTCTAACCTCCTACAACCTTAGTGTTTTAAGAGAGACTAATTGCTTTATTTAAGATGGTATCAGAGCAGGTTTTAGGTCGCAAGATCAAATCTCCCTGTTGACGCAATTTTTCTCCTCCTAGGCTCTTTGAGCACATGTATGCACCTTCTAAGCACTTGCACCTAGTTCCCCGTGTTCATTGTCTAATCTCACCCTGAGATGCATGCATTAATTTGATTATCAAAAAAAAAGATACATGCATTAATATGACCATAGAGGAGGACATGAATAACAAATGAAAGCCTACGCAGGTCATTTAACTGTTCTGTGTTGTAAACAGACAAGTAGATTCTTTGGGAAGAAGAAATATAGCAGAAGAGAAGAGAGAGTAGATTGACAAAGAGGAGGATGAAGACAGTGAAAACCGAGGAATGTAACCATATTTGGTACCTACCTACCAACTTACCTACACTTAGCACTTGGTTTTTGGGGAGAGTGAGGAAGAGAGGTGAGGAACCCATGTTGGAGAAGGGGAGCACGTGCAAGGTTACATGGCTAGTGGCATGTTGGAAAGCTTTGCACGTGCCCTGCTTCTCCAACAAGGAGCTACTCGCCAGCTAAAGCCAGGCCCCCTTGGTAACCATAATTCAGATGAGATGGGTTAGAATTAGAAGGGGAGAAGTTCATGTATTTATACATGCAAACAGAAGAGGGTTGGGGGAGGAGGGAGAAAATTAAAAGCGATGGAGCCTAGGAGTGGGCTTTCATTGAAATAAAGACAATAATGGAGCAATCAAGTATTCAAATGGTTGGTGTGGGGAAAAAAGCACTGCCATCTCATCCAGCTAACCATCCGTAATAAAATTCAAGAGAGCCCATCCAAGACCACTGTTGAACAACACAAAGACTTAGAAATCAGAAGGATACCTCTTTGCGGGGCTAGGTTCTTTCCTCTGTTTATATTAATTTCAATATTGGTTTACAAGATCCGTTTCTGTTACAACTAAATCATAACAAACTTACCTAACCTCACACGCTCCCCTAACCTATAATAACCATCTTAATAATATTCTAACTGTATTATTTACAGCCCCCCTCATGTTGTAGCGGTGAAACCACTTTCAACTTGGAACGAAAATTATAGAACATGGGAACCGAAGGTGGTTTGGTGAATAAGTCTGCTGGTTGATATTGTGATGAGATATGGTGAACCCGGACTAATTTTTGAAACACCTTTTCTCGTATAAAATGATAGTCCAGTTCAATGCGTTTGGTTCAAGCATGAAAAACGAGGTTTGAGGCCGAGATATTGTCGCACCATGCTGTTGGACTATCTCGTAGAGGAATTTTAAGGTCTTTAAGAACCATATGCACCCACATGAGTACAGTTGTAGACGCATGCTAAGGCTCTGTATTCAGTCTTTGTTGACGAACGTGATATTGTAGACTGCTTCTTTGCGGACCAAAAAAATAGGGTTATTGCTTAAGCGTGTTGTAGAGGATTTGCTCTCTTGCCTAAATATAAACAATATAACCTGTCGGCTGTTGGATTGATACCAACCACTTGCAGGAAAGAGGACAGAAAATCAAGAGATAAGTGTGCTCTTGATGCCAACAATCATAGAAAAACAAAGCTATTTTGTTGTGTAGCTAATGGAGACTTAAAATTTCATTCCAATTGAAGAAGGGCAGACGAATACAAATCACAACACAGAGAAACAGAGCAAGAATGAGAAGAGATTGAGCGAGGAAGATGAAGGAGAAGTCGGCCATAACTCTATTTATATATTCCATTTTAATCTTCATTTACAACTCTTCTTGATAGCTACTAACAGTTACAGTTATAATTGCCAACAGGAATCTTTGACAGCTTAACAGTCTCAGCTTACAAAACAGATGGCACTAACGTATTTACATATGAAATGGCTAACGTGTAACGTGTTTACACATGAGACCGCTAACATGTGACGGGTCACTCTATCTTCCCCCCACAAGGTGAGCAGGGGTAACCAGGCGAAACTTGGATCTAAATAATAAGAACTTGAGCAAACTCAGCGATTTTGTAAGAACATCAGCTTGTTGGGCTTCGGAAGGCACATAACGGACTGACAAAACATTTTGTAAAAGCTTTTCTCTAATAAAATGACAATCAATTTCTATATGCTTCGTCCCGCATGAAAAACCGGATATGATGCGAGTGCAATGGCAGACTTACTGTCGCACCATATAACATAAACCCCATAAATAAGAAGGCGAAATTCTTGGAACAGTATAGCGAGCCAGCATAACTCAAAAGTAATTGCAGCAAGAGCTCGATACTCAGCCTCCGTCGAAGAGCGAGAAACTGTAGTTTGCTTTTTTGAAGTCCATAGGATAGGATTTTTCCTAGATATACACAGTACCCAGTAGTAGACTTAGGATCACTTAGATCTTCTACCCAATCAGCGTCAGAAAAGCCCCGTAGAACTAGAGGACCCGGAGTATAAAGCAAGGATAAGTGTTTAGTACCAGCCAAGTAGCGTAGAATTCGTTTAAGTGCCTTAAAATGAGAAAGACATGGACGATGCATATGCTAACACATAGTGTTAACCACGAATGTGATGTCAGGCCTAGTGACTATGACATATTGCAGGGCCCCAACTATACTCCTACAGTAATGAGGATCATCAAATAACTCGTCAGCCATAGCTCTAGTTTTCTTTGCAGCAATAGGTGTTGGACTGGAATTACAGGGGTTGTCATGCCTTCCTTTTGAAGAAGCATAGTGATATACACATGTTGAGACATCATCATTCCAGACGAAATGTAAGTAATATCAAATCCCAAAAACTGTTTAAGTGGCCCCAGTAATCTCATAGCGAACTGGGAGTTTAAACTTTACAAGAGAGTTGAAATAATCCCAGAGTCATTTCCTGTCAGCAAGATACCGTCAACATACACTAACAATATTGTAATGGAAGTTTTGGAATGTCTAAGAAACAGTGATTTGTCAGTGTGGCTCATTCAAAATCCTTATGTATTGGGAAACCCAGAGAGCCAAGATTATCAAGCCCTTGAGGCCTGTCGAAACCTATATATAGCCTTCTTTAGTAGACATACGTGATTCGGAAACTCAGAGTTGATAAAGCCTTGCGGCTGCTCTATATGAATCTGCTCAGAGATATGACTCTGAAGAAATGCGTCTTTCACGTCCAATTGATGGATCTTCCAACCGAAATTCAAAGCAAGAGACATAACGAGATGAACCGTGGTCATCTTGATGACCGGACTTAAGGTTTCCTAAAGGTCGAGTCCTAGCTATTGACTATACCCATTAGCAATAAGTCGTGCTTTATATCGAACAATATGACCATCAAAATCCCTTTTCAAACGAAAAGAAAAAACCCATTTATAGCCTAAGATACGTTGGTCAGGAGATGGCGGAACCAAAACCCAAGTATTTTGGTTGATTAATGCTCAATATTCCTCAATCATAGCATCACACCATTTTGAAGATAGAGCTGCCTCTCTATAGGATTGTGGTTCCAGTTCAAAAGACACTTTAGCTTCAAGACACATTCAAGTTTTTGGTTTGTAGATAATAGATTTGGATCTGGTCACCATTAAATGTTTGTTATGGGTAGGTAAAGAGGTATATATGAGATAAAAGTGGGTCAACGTAATTACATTCATGTAACCAGGTAGTTGAACTTGGAAAATGGGTTAAAGGAGGTCCAGCGGGTGAAGAACACAAAGGAACAGTAACTTGCTCGGGTAAATCTAATGGTGTTGAAGCAGTTGATGTTTCAGACAGATGAGAGGGGCTACTTAAGTTTTGTGAATTTAACACATGCGAAATAGAGATATTTAAAGGAGACGAATCATGTGGCTGTAAAAGAGGTTGGAGATCATGTGGTGGAGATATATTAGAATTGTTTGTGAAAGATGGCTCATGAATATCACGTGAGTTGCAAGTGGTGGTTGAATCTAACGGTTTAGACAATGTAAATTGAATGAATCAACTGGTATAGACTTTACTAGAACATTTGTCAAGACATCTATAAGCTTTTGTGTTAGGTGAATACCCAATAAAAATGCATTGGGTAGATCTTGGTTCAAGCTTGTTAGAGGTATAGGGACGAAGCCACGGATAACAATTGTTTCCAAAAACTCGTAAAAAAGAGTAATCTGGTAATCGGTGAAAAACTCATGACAGGCGATTTATGAGGTAGATGGCCATGAGTGCAGCTTCTCCCCAGAACTCAATTACATGTCAATGCTTCCTTTCAACTACCCCATTTTGTTCAGGGGTATACGGGCTTGTAACTTGATGTATAATCCCTGTGGTAGAGCATAATTTCTTAAAACCAACATTGATGAACTCTCCTCCGTTATCTGTCCTTAAAATTTTGATCGATGTAGAAAGAAAATTCTCAACCTGCTTTTGAAAATCAATAAAAACTTAAAGAGCATCTGATTTATTTCTAAGTAGAAACATCCAAGAAAAACGGGAAAAATCATCCACAAGCAATAGGTAGTATTTGAATCCGGAAGGAGTAGCAACCTTGGACGGTCCCCAAAGATCCGCATGAACTGGTTGTACGGGTTTAGTGCTATTATGTACAGACAAAGGTAAAGGAATGCGGTGCGACTTAGCTATATCACACTGATTACAAATGAGAGTTTTATTGCATGGTAGTTTCAAGTAATGAAAAACAGCATTCAAAGTATGTAGTGCCAGATGCGCCAACCAGTTATGCCAGACCGAACCCACATGGCTTCTAGTATGAAGAGCTATAGGTGAGGGGTGTTGCATAGCAGCGCTTGATAAATGGTGTACATTCCTCCATCACTAGACCCGTGATACATCAACTTCTTCGTAAGTTTGTCCTGGACAAATACATTGTCAACATCGAAGCATACCATACAGTGATTATCTCTTGCAAGTTGACTGACAGATAACAAGTTGGCCGAGACTTGTGGCACATGAAATATCTTATTAAGTTTGAATTTAGATAGGTTTATAGAAATCTGACTTGACCCAGTGTGTTTTATGGGAAGCTTATTGCCATTGCCTACCACCACCTTAGCAGGGCCTTTGTAAGATGAGTGAAGAGATAAATTTGAGAGATCAGTAGTTATGTGGTTACTTGCTCCACTGCCAAAGTACCATATTTGTTCCGCTTTATCTGATCCAAATGGAGTTTAATCATGCGAAGCGCCTGGCACATTGAAGCTCGGAGTTGATGGAGGATGAGGGATTAAATGTGAAGGATAGCCTCCATGTGCTAGATAAGCTGCAGGATCAGGGGCATGTGAAGGATAAGCTCCATGTGCAAGATAAGTTGCAGGATGCCTAACAACCGAGGCAGACCCAGAAGAGTAGCCAGTGGACCAAGATGCATAGTTAGTTTAGATCTTCTTAAACGATGGATCCATGCGATAATAACACTCAATGGCTGAGTGTCCTTGCTTCTCGTATATCTGACAGAAAAGCTTCGGACGATTGAACTGGCCTTGTCCACATCTGCAACCACGTTCGCCCTTGAAGCCCGTGGTCTGATCATAGGGAACACCTTTTGATCCTTCTACTTTTGGTGTTGCAAGATAAGCTGAAGAGGGAAAAACACTTTCTTGAGAAGAATTTGGAGAGGCAAACTCAAGTTGTTGATCTTCGATAAGAAGGAGTTCTTGAAGATCTGTAACAAATATAGGATGGGACCTAGCTCGAATAGCTATCTTTAACGAGTTAAATTGTGCAGGCAGACCATTCAGTATACAAAGGATTGTGTCTTCCTCGTCAAGAGGAGTAGACACCGAAGCAAGCATGTCAGTAATCTTCTTGAACTATTGGAGATAATCTGACTTGGATAATCCTCCCTTTTTGAAGTTTTGTGTTTTGATTTTTAGCTATAGGATATTCATGCGAGATGTAAAGGAAAATTCTCTCAAGAACATTCCAGACTTGTTTAAAGGATTGAAGATGAAGAATATGGGGTAAAACACCCTCAGTCATGGAAGCAAACATGTAGCTCAATAGCTGCTTGTCTTGTATATCCCATTCAAGAAAATCACTATTTGAAACTAAAATTTCATCTGAATTCAGAACAAACTGAGGGGGTGGATTGGAATTAAGAAAACAAGACAACCTGTGAGCTTTAATGGCAATAAGAATTTGAGACGTCTACATTAAGTAGTTGTCTATGGAAAGCTTGATAGTCTATAGAAGAGAAGTTGGAAACGAAGGATTGTGCAAGATTTACAGAGAAGAGATCAAGATTGGAAGATGGAATTGATCTTGGAATGAAAGACAAACCTATAAACCCATATTACACCGAGGCAACACCATTTTCTGCTGCTGAAGTTGTCCCAGCCATTTCAGACTCAGCAACTCTTGGTTTTGTACATCTGAAACACAGATCTTCACTCAGATCAAAACAGAGACGACGAACCAGTTCACGTCGGCGAGATTAAGTTGCGTAGAGAAGAAGATGATCATAGCCTGAGCCTTTTAGGCTCTAATACCATGAAGAAGGGCAAATGAATACAAATCAGAACACAGAGAAATAGAAGAAGAATGAGAAGAGATTGAGCGAGGAAGATGAAGGAGAAGTCGGCCAAAGCACATGTTTCAAGTACCTGAGTCTATTTATATATTCCATTTTAATCTTCATTTACAACTCTTCTTGATAACCACAAACAGTTACATTTATAACTACAATTGTTATAACTACTAATGGAGACTTAAAATTTCATTCCAATGACTTCAAAATTCCAAGATACAAGGTAGTATTTATAGGCTACATCACAAAAACAAATTTGGACCCATATAAAACTCTTTTAGACTTTTTAAGTATCAAACTATTAACCTATTGAATGAAAATATATGTATGTACAGAGATTTCATATTCCCAATACAAATAATAAAGAGAAAAGATTAAATGCAACAAGAACCAATGTGAATGTAAAAGATCAAGGTGAATGTAGAAGTCCAAGATGAATGTAGTCCAAGAGTCTTCAAAACTTCAAAACCCAATGAAAGACTTGTGAACCAAGGAAGACTTTAGTCTTCCAAGGAGGAAGATAATGGGTCTAGCTTAAATTCTAACAATCTTTCTGTCAATTATGCATCTAACTATCTTATATGGAAGTCTTAATTTCTTCCTATTCTTTGCTACCAAAATCTCATGGGATTCATCAATGGCTCTCTCTATTATCCAAAAGAATTATTACCAGTTGACAAAATTGGCAATCACAAAAGCAACCCAGCCTATGAAGATTGGGTTAGGAAAGACCAACTACTACTCAGTTGTCTCATCTCCTCTCTTTGAAGGTTGGATTCAACACCTCTTTTGAGGTCTGGACTGCTCTTGAATGGTCTTGTGCAACTCCTTCTAAAGCTCATGTCATGGAGCTCCATCTCCAATTACATAACCTTTGGCAAGGTCTCCACCTATTTTTAGAAGGCCAAATCTCTTACTGATGAACTTGTCGCTCTTGGCTAAGCCATTTTGAATGAAGACGTTATTATTTTTGTTCTCAAAGGACTCGGTCCTAACTTTAAGTCATTTGTCACTTCCCTTACAACACAGCCCGAATCCATTTCAATTTCGGATCTTCATGGCCTCTTGTTAAGCCATGAACTTATTCTTGTTGAATCTCATTTACTATTTGATCTAGTGTCTCCTTCGGTATATGCTACTTCTGAACACACCTATAACAATCATTTTCACAATGGTCAACCATTCTCGCATAGTTGAGGACATGGTCAAGGCAAGCTTTATTCATAAGATCACCAATAGCTTGTACGTGTGAACTCCACTACTAATTCTGCTCAATAGTGTCAAATTTGTAATGGAATGAACCACATTGCTGTGACTTTCTACCAACTAGCAACCATGCCACTCCACCAAGTGCTACATTCTCGCATTCTTCTCATACCTTACTTAATCTTTGGTTTTTGAACTCTGGTGCCTTGCACCACATCACCTTAGATCTCTCCAACTTATCAATTCATAAAGTATATAAAGGCACTGATCAAGTTCGTGTAGGGGATGGTTTAGGTTTGGCAATATCAAATATCAGTTCCTCTCCCATCTTCCTTTTCCTACTGTCTTTTTGGCTAAATAACATTTTGCATGTGCCAGAGATCTCTAAGTAGTTCCTCTCCATTCAACATTTTACCAAAGATAATAATCTTGCTTTTGAATTGAATCCTAGTTATTTTCTGATTAAGGATCATACAATAGGGAAGCCTCTTCTTCATGTGCTAAGTAAAGATGGATTATACCAGTTACAAATGTAGTATGCTTTGAATAAATGTGATGGCACTTGAGCCTACTTTGGTGCACGAGTCTCCCTTGACCATTGGCGCTACTATCTAGGGCATCCAGGGACACAGACAATTCACTATGTTCTTTAGTCCAATAACTTGCCATACAAATCTAATAAAATGCATGCTCTTTGTGATGCCTGTCAACAAGGCAAATATTATCGTTTTTCTCTCACTGCAACTAGAACCATTAGTGAACAACCCTTGGATTTACTTTTTACTGATGTATGAGATCCATCTCCAACTCTATCCATTGATGGACATCATTTTTATGTTCACTTTGTTGATGATCATAGAAAATATATTTGGTTATTTCCATTAAAATATAAATCAGATGCCTTGATGTATTTCTTTCCTTTAATGCATTGGTTGAGCATCAATTTAATCATCCAATTAAGGTCGTTCATAATGACTGGGGTGATGAATATAGTCTCCTTCATACATATCTACAATTGTGTGGCATTGTTCATCATATATCTTGTCCACATACTCAGACAAACGGGGTAGCCGAGCATAAGCATCGTCATATCGTAGAGACTGGGCTTACCCTACTTGCTCATGCTTCATTCCTCAACAATTTTGGCATTTTGTTTTTGAGACGATTGTATTCCTTATCAATTGTTTGCCCACATCCACTCTTGGTCACATTTCTCCTTTTGAAAATTTATATCACTAGAAACCATCCTACACTGACCTCGAGGTTTTTTATTGTGCTTGTTAGCCATTTTTGTAGGCCTACAACAAACACAAATCATATTTTTTTATCGACACATATTTTTCTTGGCTACATCTCACATCATTATAGATTTTGGTGTCTCAATCAAGTTATTGAATGCCTTTTCATTGTTCTCCACGTTCAATTTCACAAATTTGCCTTCCCTTTTGTTGAATCTATTCATACCATTGTTTCTTTAGGCCCACATTCAGCATCCTCTACCCTAGTCTTTATTAGTGGCTCATCATTTTTATCTCCTCCTCCATGCCCCTTGGCTCCTCTAGTACTTATCCCATCTAGCCCATCTAGTGCTCTTATTGCACCTTCTGGGCCTATACCTATAGCATCAAGTCCTACTATTGACAATGCTTCTCCCCTAACTTCTCATGCCCTCCTAATTAATTTGGCTCAATCTCCATCTATTCAAAGGATCCCAAATTCTTTCACCAGTTCCCCAATCATGCGTCTTATTGATGATCTGAATAACTCGGCTCATCCACTTACCATTGTTTCACCTCCTACATGATCTCATCACATGGTCCTAAATAGTATGGATGGGTCTTGAAAATCTAAGGTTCTTATGGCCACCCGTCATCCTCCCCCTTGGGGCATAGTTTCTTCTACTACCGATTCATAATGTGAACCCACGTGTTACACTCAAGCAGTCAAAGTTCTAGAATGACATCATGCTATGGCTAACGAATTCAATGCTTTATTGCATGATAAAACATGATAATTTGTACGTTCTGAACTTGCCATGAATGTTGTGTGCTACATGTGGGTTTTCAAAATCGAATGGAATGCGAATTGCTCCATTAAGAGGCACAAGGCCCATTAGTTGCAAAAAGATTCCATCAACAAGAAGGGATTGATTACATTGAAACATTTAGACCCATTATGAAGCCTACTATTATTCTCTTGGTTTTATCTCTTATAGTCTCTAATGGTTGGTGTTCTTTAGCTTGATCTACACAATGCATTTCTATATGGACATCTCAATAAGGAAGTCTGCATGAGTCAACTTCTAGTGTTCATTGATCTACATTTTCCGCATCACATGTGTCGACTTCATAAGTCCATCCATGGCCTTATGCAAGCCCCGCACGCATGGTTTAATCACCTTAGTTCATTTTTACTTGATGTTGGGTTTGTTGGCTCTAAATTTGACACCTTTCTATTGATCCTCAAACGGTCTTCAGTTATTACCTATGTATTGATATATGTTGTTGACATCTTGCTCACAAGAAATTGTCTATCTACAATCTTTAGTATGCTCTCTTTCCTTTGATGTACCTTTGATAGTAAGGATCTTGGAGCTCTTCATTACTTTCTTAGCATCAAATTTGTTCCCCATCCTCAAGGCATTCTTCTCTCTCAATGAAAGTACATACTCGATCTATAACACCTTACATCCATTTTAGGTAAGTCTTAGAGAATTTGGATTCAACACCATGTGTCCATATATGATACGCTTTGTATTTGTCAGTAAGAGGGAAAACATAATGTTGTAGAGGCTTAAGCACGGATTAGAAAAGATTAGGAGACCTTTATATGAATTAGATTGGACTTCAGAAATCCAAAAGAAGAAAATTTAGGCTCTAACTTTGGTGATCGATTACACACAAAATGCACTTAGAAAAGTAAAATCCCGAAGGTCATGCACCATAAGCATGATCGATCACCAACCCAATGATTGATCACATTGTGATTGATCACCACTACTGGTGATCGATCACTAGAGGAAAAAAATTTCCTTGGGATTTATGCCAACACGTGTGATTGGTCCTTAATTTTGTATGGGACTCATAAGACGACCCCAACCTTATTTTACCTCTTTTAGGGGGGGGGGAGAACATAGAAAGAAGGAAAGTTAGAAAGAGGGAAGGATTTTGGAAAAGGAGAAGAGAGCTTATTCTCCAAAGAGCAAGGTGAGTCCCAAAACCTTGGATCTAACATGATATTTAGTTTATTTTTAGTTTCTCATCATATATTCTTGAAAATACATGAATTTTGACAATAAATTTATGGTTTAATCTCAGACAAGGAAGGAGACTCCAAGGAAAATGAGTTTTGGTTGAAGAAATATTGGATTCAAGAGATTGAGAACACTTGCAAGTGGATGTACAAAATATGCACTTCCTTTCCTAGATCTTAATTTTCATTTGATGATTAAGCTTTGATTTAAAGGATTTACATCTAATCTTCATGGATATGTTGATTTCATTAAATAGGATCCTTGTTTCATTGATTTAAGCTTGATTGGAATGTTCTATTTCTCTCTTTCTATAAGCTTTTGGAAAATTATTCGAGTTTCATGATATCAATGCCTTGTTTGGCAAGTTTGGTAATATCTACTCTAATATGAGAGGTATTGTTGTATCATTATAGCTTTGGATGGGAATGGTGATTTCATGTGGGGTACCTTCAATTTCCCTTTGATTCCCTATATTTATGGTTTCTACCCATTTAATTTAAGGTCTTATGATTAGTTCTGTATGATTACAAGTTATATAGCATGCCTATGAATTTTCTATATATAACTATTGCTCATTTTGATGGATTATCTTTTCCTCTTGTGAATCCATGAAGATTTGTAATAATTCTATTGATTCCCATGCTAGAATCCTAGATTTTTTTGTGTCTATATTTGAGATTCACATCTGTTGGAAGTTTGGATAGCATAAGCATATTGATTTCTTCCATGTTTACATTTGGTATTTTCGTGGATCATTTCCATTGGATTTTCTACAAGTGTTTTGATGCATGTGAATTACTTTGTTTTATCTCTGGTTGTATTTGGCATGGAGCTATTTTACATTCCATAGATTCTTATATGTCATTAGATTTGAGCCAAGCAACCTCACTTGCATTTTGGTGTTAACATTTGTATATGAGATTGGCATCTTCGGTTTAAGTTCTTTATGAGAATGGACATATAGATATCTTTCGTATAACATACATATGTAATAGCTATATTACCTCACATAAGCATGGATTTGATACATCGTTTTGAACACATGGATTTGACATGACACCCTTATCTTAGGAAATTTTAGAGGACTATCCTGTTCCAGGGGAATAATATGAGACAAAACCTTGATGCCTTAGGGGATTTTTACGGGGTATATACACCCATTTCCTAAGGAATTTTAGAGGACTACCTTGGTCTAGGAAAATAATATGAATAAACCTTTGATGCCGAGGGGATTTTTGCAAGCTACACCTTTACCTTGAGGAATTTTAGAGGACAACCTTGGTCCAAAGAAAAAATATGGAACAAACCTTTGATGCACTGGGGGATTTTTGTAGGCTACACCCTTGTCTTAGGAAATTTTATAGGACTATCCTAGTTTGGGGGAATTATGTGGGACAAATCCTTGATGCCTTCGAGAATTTTGTGGGCTAGTCTATATGAAAATTTCTAGTACCCAATCGTCGGGTCAAATTAATAGGTGGAGACAGCCATAGTGTCCTTTGGTCTTTACAATTGAGGAAACCCTCTAGTGGGTTGACCGTTTGTGGAAAACGGCTCACTTATGAGTTATTTGTATATGTTTAGGATTTTTCAGAGACCCTACATGAGTTGCATATGGATTTGTTTGGTTGGAGACCTTATATGAGTTGCATATGGATTTGTTTTGTTATAGATTTTGCTTGGGTTATTTGCATTTGATTTGGATTTATCAAAGACCCTACATGGGTCACTTGCATTCGGTTTTGGTTTGCCGAAGACCCTTCTTAGGTTATTTGCATTCGGTTAGGTATTTGATGGAGACCCTTATAGGTTAGCATGTAGTATGTGCATACTTTGGTTTTATTTGAAAACCCCTATGGTTATTTTGAAGCATAGATATACTGTGAATAATAGTACAGATATATGTAAAGATTTCTTGTTGCACACACATACACATTTGGAATCCTTACTCTATATTGATTCATTATTATCTATTATTGTGTTTGCTTTGGCCTCTTTTCTCTGTCATATATTTTGTATATCTTCTTGCTGAACCAGTCAAGCTTACCCAAATTGACACCATTTTTCAAAATGAGGTATGGAGGTAGGTACACCATGTGAGCCGCATGTCGAGGACGATTGAGAGAGGGGTTGGGGGATCAAGCTCTTTGGTCTATATGTTCTCAATTTTATGGACATGTTGATTATTAACCTTTGTGAGTTAAAAATTGTAAATTCTTTTATTTTAGTTTGATGATGGATTGAGGTTGATTGGGCATGACACTAATGTGCCCAAACTACTATGCACTCTAGCATTCCCCATATATATATAATAATAATAATAATAATAATAATAATAATAACAAATTTTGCATATATGTTAGGGTCCTTTTATATTGGATTATTTATTTTCTTTTTTTGGTATAAGCAAAATTTGATTATTTCATAAAAAATAAAATCTTAATTAAATCATAAACAACTTCCATGTACTTAAAAATTCATTTTATAAGAATTAAATTAAAAAAATAATTCCATATATATATATATATGATGAGTTAGGCCTCAAGCCCTAGGCTAGACTAAGGTTAGCTCAAGCACAACACATGTTAAAGCTCGGGAGTAAAATTGGAAATTAGGTCCAATCAAGCCTTGGTTAGGACTAGGGCTTTTGCAAGTCAAATCATGGGCTAAGTTGGGTTAGGTTTGGTTGACCTAGCCCTGTGCAAAGCAGTTGTACATATGATTGGGCCAGCTTGAACCTAGCATGGGTAAATTCGAAAATTGTTGTGAAAGATCAAGTCTAAGATTGGGCCTGAAATTGAAGTCTGATCTTATGTTTGGGCAATACTTGAGCCTACCTTGGCTTGGCCAAGGCATAAGGATTGGATTTTAAGGCCCCAAGGTCCGAATCCCATTATATAGATATATAAAGTTTTTTCTATAATTCTTTTTATAGAAATAAGTATTTTTAAAATTTTATATAAATATGAAGTGTTTTTTTGTTTTTAAATAAATTTTTAGTGTTACATAATTTATTAAAGTGCCTTGGGCCGGCCCAAACCTATAATGTACGAAGTTGGGCCTGTCCTAAGCCTACTCAGGCTCAACCCGGACTACCCATTCACACCCTTAATAGCCTTTCTAAATGTCTCTTCATCCCATAAAATCTCTCCCTCTTCTTAAATAAGACATTTCATTCCTTTAAATCTCTTCTTCTAATCCTCTAAAAAATCTTCATCTCATTTTGAACTTACTTCAATCCCCTAAAATCAGTCACAACATTTGTAACAATTGAACAAAATTAGTATGCCATGACTTTAGCATTCATAATATAATTGAACACAAGAACTATCCCTGTCAATTGTCTTTCCATAATATGTAGAAGGTTTGAACTTGCATTCAATAGATGGTAACTCAAGAGATTACCAAAATCAATAAATTTCTAATTAATGCACCCAACTGTCAAACGAAAAAGGTGCAATGTGGGACACACCTTCTACATTTTTGTTTATTTTTACGTTTTGAAAAAAAAACAAACAAAGAGTCTCTTTAAATAAAATGTTAGAAAATAGAAATTTTTAATTAAAAATTTTATTCCTATATGATATATTGTGATTTTTTATTTTTAATATGCAAATATTCCTCTGGACACATGAAAATTTACTTTTTTCATATATATTTTTAGTACTATTTTTTAAAATATAATTCTTCTTACACACTGCACTGTAAAGTTAAATATTTCAAAGAAATATAACTCTAACAATGTTGTCCGTGCGAATCACATGGGTTCATTGCTAGTGTTTATGAATGTAATGGGGTAGGCCTAAACTAAAAGTTGTATTGCTTGACCAAGCCGTTACCTTAAATGAACATAATAATGATGTTTAATTCTTAATTAGATTGAAGTTATGAGTAATAACAACTGCTCAGTTAGGGTTGAAACTCTACTCCGATTGAAAAATAGACAAAGAAAAATGTTTGTTGAGCTCTAGCCAAACTCAAGATGAGTTGGTGGGTAAGGCTGGGCTCATGCTTGGCGTGGACCAAATCATTACCTTCGTATTTGGCTGGGATGCAAGCTTGTTGATATACGTTGGGCAATTTGAGTGCTTCTTTGGTGCATTTGGCGTTTCGTTGCTTCCTGGAATGAATTCAGTTAATTTTAAATTCCTATAACATTGGAAGGTGTAAGTAGGTCTGCACATAGGATTGGGCCAGCCTAAGCCTAGCTTAAAATTTTCTTGAGAAAGCCTAGCTCAAGATTAGGCCCACTGAACCCCATGCCCAAGTTTTAGCCTAGGCTTAAGTTTGGGCCATTATGGGGCTAACCTTGGCCTAAGATGAAGCCTAAACCCTGAGACTTCACAGGATAAATATATGGGCTTCCTAAAAAAATCAATTTCTTGAAACAACTATATTAGACTTGTAAATTCTTGTTAGGCTATGTTTTGGCCCAGGGGCTTAGGCTTTTCCTAATCCTAGACCCAAGTTGAGTCCATAATTTACAACAATGGCCCTAACTAAGCCTGGCCTAGACCAAAGCATACACATCCATAGGCATAAGGTGATTCTTCAAGATGGACTCATCTTGAGTTATGCTAGTTTGTTAATAAAAATAAGAAATAAGGCCATCTGAGGATTTTACGAAATAAATCAATTCTATTATTTGTTCATATTTTGGTGATAAATAGATAGACAAAACCATTTTGGTGGAATTCATGTGCAGTGAGATGCTGTGGCAAACCAAAATGAAATGGTCTTTTACTAGATGCCTACCAAATTCAGTGTAAGTAGTTTGGAACTTTGGATTACTAGTCCGGTTTGAATATTAGGTTCATGCCAATATGAGAGCTAGCAGAACATCTGGACATTCGAAATTGATGTATGAGTTTTCCAAGTTCAAGGAATCTCCACATATGAAAACACGGATCATGGATGGTTTACAATCCCTTTTCCTTGAGAATATGTGATTGGTTGTTGTTTTTTTATTTATAAGAAAGCAAATATTAAACTGAAAGAAAAGTTACACTAGAAATATCCAAATGAAGCACCTCATGCACTTTTTGAGAAGGAGAAGACTGAAAGAAAATAGGAGATTAAACACTTTTTCTTGGCTTAGCTAGGCAATGAGCAACATTGTTTATCTTATTATTAACAACAGAAAAGGATATAGAATGAAAAATCAAAAGGAGCATGCACTCTTTCGTAATTGGTCTAATGCACCGGGGTCATAAGGAATGTCATTAGTTATGAACTTGAATGTTATTAATCACTTCCCCTTCAAAAATGACCTTCTTCAAACCCATCCAAATAGCCAGTTGAAGACCTAACTTGGCAGCTTTAGCTTGGGCTTCCTAGGGGGGGAAGACTATCTTTCTTGGGTAAGAACTACAATAAAGTGACTAACCCTATCTTTGATAATGGCTTTAGGCCCATACAAGTTTGGATGAGAAAGGTAGGGGTGTCAACAAACCGAGCTGAGCCAAGCTAAGTATTCAAAGCAAAAGAGAAGCCATCATTAAAATATGTCAGTCCATAGTCTCTTTGATGTAGAACAGATGCCACAAGCAGTTTTGTGAGTTACATACAAGAAGGTCAAAAAGCTCTAATAGAAATCATGGGCCCCGAGAATGGAATTGTGTGAAATTTGGTGAGCTTAAGCAAAATTTCACAAGGATCAAAACTAACCACTTTGTCGTGAGCACTGCCACTTTTTGCATAAATTCCTTCGTTAAGGCCCTCAAATCAACATTTTTGCTATTTTTAGTAATTTTCCTTTTCACCATAACTTTCCATTTATAAGTCGGAATAAGATCCCGTTTGTTTTGGGATGTTTCTTAGTGATAGTAGTATTTGATTTTGTTATTATTTCAAATTTTCTATTTTTGGTAAATTTTACCAAATTAGCCTAATTCCATGCCTAACATGAATTAGGGTTTCTTTTCTCTATTTAAAGCATTGTAGCCTTCAAGGCAATTCAGTTTATCCATTAATAAAAGTTTTTGAACGAGTTTCTCTTCTTTGGTGAAGTGTAGGGTTTTTCCCAACAAAGGAGATGACGTGTTCTTCTCCTTGTTATTCCACTGCGTCACAATGACATTCCCTGCAAAGGAATCCTTGACCCACACACCAAACTAGGTCTAGACATACATTGCTTGGTTAACTCATCATTCATTAAGTTTGCATATCTTTACCTCTCACTTGAATAAGATGTTCAAAGAAGAGGCCAAAGCATGAATCTATCTTATGATATGAAAAGTCTTCACAAGCCACCCCCTATCTCTGGCATTCTATTGTAATACAATTGAGCTCCCTTAGTCAGAGTGTTCTCCAAACATAGAGAGTTAGCTTGCTTAAGACCATGAAGAAGCTCAAGGTCTTTGCTTGAATGGAATCACCAACATTTATAGGGCTTGAGAAGGCAAAAATCATTGAACATGTACTATTACTAAAAACACCTCCAAAACTCGATGGCCTAGGGTTGTCCATCAAACAACCATCAAAGTTATGCATTTTTACTCCCATGGGAGGGAGGACCGACAAAGAGTTACTATGGAGGAAGATGGTGAGGATTGGGTTATGCATGACCAATATCTCCCTATGGAGTCTATAGGAACACCTATAAAGAGATCCAAAGTAGTGTCCTAATGCACGATCCTAGTAGAGATCTTGTCTAATACATTATAAATGTTATGGAAGTGATCATATATAGAATAATCTAGAATTTCTCTTTCCCCAAATTTTCCATGGCATAGCTTCTAGTAGACATCTTCACACATATTTTTTAACCGCTCAAATCTAGGCTTTACTTTTGTACTTTCTCTCCTTGAAATCCTGGAAAACACTTCAATGAGGAAACCCATAGTAAAATGTTAATAAGGCCTTCATTTGATTCTGTTTTCTTGACAAAATAGTAACAAAGATGCCTTATTTTAAACCAAAAATTTCAGCCGTATTGTTGCTACCAACGAAATTGTCATTGGATGTCTAAATTTCTGTCCAAGCTGCATTGTCAACCTCCTTTATGTTGTGTTGTTGGTCCATGACCTTAACTTTTGATTCACAATGGCCCTAATAGCATTGTCATCACCATCTCCCTTCACTTATAGATTCCTATCAACACAATCCAGCTTCATAGAAGAGTCTTATGATGAGATGTGGTGAACATGTTCACCAGCTAAAGATATTCAGTGACAGCATCAAGTGTTGTGTGCATAGTTTTGAAAATCGGACCGGACCGAGTGGTCTGACCCAGTTTGACCAGCACCCTTAATGGTTCTATAAAAGCTTAAAACTGTAATCTAAAACAAAGAAAAAAAAAAAACTGCATATAACAAGCAAAACTAGTCAAAATCAGTGGGTTTTTTACAAACCCGGTTCTAATAAAACCAAACATCTTTTTTTTTTTTTTTAGAAAATTAAGAAAACAAATTAGAAACATGTCTTTCTGAATTCTAGTCCCACTTTCCATTTTCTTACCTCAATGTTTCAACTTCCTTTTTCAGCCTCCTTTTCCAATTTCAACCAAACTCTTATTGTCATATGTGATTTGCAAATGAAATAAATTAAACAAAAGTGAAGAAGGCGACTT
Organism: Platanus orientalis; assembly: GCA_025762735.1. NCBI lineage: Eukaryota > Viridiplantae > Streptophyta > Magnoliopsida > Proteales > Platanaceae > Platanus > Platanus orientalis. Next base: position 19,508 of record JAOXJP010167425.1, read on the forward strand.
AGAACAGCACAGAACAACAATGAGTTAACCAAGGTGATTTGTCTATTGTAACTTGTAAGTCAACCTGTTTCATGGTGTTATTCTATTTCTTTTAGATTGTGTGATTCTATGACTATATCTTGCTGTATTTTTGTTTTATGATATAATCATACATCCTTCGTCTCTTATTTTAATTATATTACTCATCTTTTGACTAGGCATTAAGCATATGTTAATCATTATAGTTTTTTATGCATTTTTTTAAGCTTTAGTATGTATTAATTTCAAGTGCTATTTTTTTTACATTTCTATTTTTTGCTAAGCTTTCAAATGAATTATAAATCATATATATATATATATATATATATAGGTATTTTGATTGCATTTTACTATGTTTTAACTGAACTGTGGTTAGACTATGCAAACCAATTGTTGAACTCGGTTGGACCTCAATCATCCACCTTACTGGTTCAATGGCTAGTCAAGTCCTCAAAACTATGGTTATGCGTATGTTAATTGATTTCATCTTTCTTAGGGATATTGTTCCTTGTGATATGGAGGGTTCATATTTCTTTTCAATTCAAAGTCAGTTTGGATGCTTCCTAAGATTGTTATTGTTTCATATTCCCTAGGTCTCTTAGAACTTTGATCAAGTTGAGCCCATGTCATTTTAAGCTTCTCATCCATCACCAAATTCTTAATTAATATTGCTTTGATACTAGTTGTTATGATCCCAAATGATGAAAAAGAGTCCATTTTGACTTTTTGGGTGGTCAATCTTCCACCCAAATTCACAATTATTTTCTTCTATACTTCTGAAAGCTCTATGACATCTATAAATATAAGAAAATACCATCAACTAATAGAATCTAAGGTATCTAAAGTTACCTAATGAAATTAATTTTCTTAATAAAATAAATCACCAAAGACAACTGATCCCTTACGCTTTTTTAACAAAGAGAAACTATGGCTGCTTTATTTGAATTTTGTTGAAATATATTAAATATATTAATTCTAACCTCTCTTGCAACCTTAGGGTTGTAGGAAAGACGGTTAATTGCTTTATTTAAGATGGAATCAGAACATGTTTGAGTTCACAAGTTCAAATCTCCCAATGGATGCAATTATTCTCTTGGGCACATGTATGCATGTTCTGAGTTTCACCTAGCTCCCCCGCATCCAAGAGTGTCCCTCCTGAAGGAGAGTATTGAAATATATTAAATATATTAACTCTAACCTCTCTTGCTAAATATATTAACTCTAACCTCTCTTGCAACTTTGGGGTTTTAGGAGACGGTTAATTGCATTATTTAAGAAATTTAGCACCTTTTTTGGATTTCTCTTTTAATGGAATGTCTTTGTTAATTGCATAATTATTTCAGAAATTTGGCACCTTTTCTAGATTTCTTTTTTAATTGAATGTCTTTTTTCTTTTTCAATGCCTCAAACCATGTAAACACTCTGTATCAACCTTTGATGCTCAGAACACTGCCACAACATGGACATGGGCACATAGGAACCGATTATTAATTGATTTATTGGACTATGTATAAGGTAGAAACGCTAGACCAAGTGGACCAGTTGAACCCAACTTTCATATAAAACCAACTAATATCAATTAAGAAATGCTATTTTCACTGATTTAGCAATGATGGCAAACTCATGGTGGAGAGCTCATTTTTCAGTGCTAACACTCCAAACTAACTAATATAAATTAAGGAATGCTAATTTCACTCATTCAGTGCTACTACTCCCTTATGACTATGTTTTCTCACTAAAAATTAGGTGAGAACGAATCTTGTGAGAACTGTGAAAACGGCATCAGGGTATGGACACATCAGCTCAAAAAAGTGATAAGTGCCCCCCAAAAAGTGCACATCACTTTTCAGTACTGATGCGTCAACCCCTTTGGTGCCGTTTTCACGGTTCTCACGAGATTCGTTCTCACATAATCCAAGCCCGGCGTGATGTAATGTCTAAGGTGAGTTATAAACTGACATGTGTTGGTTTTGGGGGTAAAAATGTCCAAAAAAGTGTTCAACTGAAAAAATAAGTGACAAAAAAGGGAATTGTTATTTACACCACATAAATTTATGAACTTACCTCACTTAATTTTTTTTTTACTATTTTTCTTTTTATATTCCTTTTCCAACTATTTTCCTTACCTAAAATACCATTTTCCTCCTCTCAAATCCCATCCATTTTCAACGCCGGCAACGGTGGTCCCTTGACAATAACTCGGAGTTCAGTAACGTATTTTTTTTTTTTTTTTTTTTTTTTTTTTTTTAAGTATTCGGCTGTTGTTACCAAGCAAGGCAACATTCACTCAACCAACCCAGTTAAGTAGGACCTATCTTGCTTAACCAGACCAACTGAGTAGACTGTAACACCAGTCTATTTAGTTGGAATGGCTTAACGGGGGTTGCCTTGCTTAACAACAATAGTTGGAACGGAGAAAAAAAGAAATGGGGAGGGAGGGAGAGGAGAGAGGAGGAAGGGGGTGCGGGAGAGAGGGAGAGAGAGAGATGGGGGAGGGAGGGAGAGAGAGAGAGAGAGGAGGAAGGGTGTCAAAGGGGAGAGATGGAGAAAGAGAGAGAGGAGGAAGGGAGAGAGAAGGAAGGTTGTCGGAGGGGAGAGAGAGAGAGAGAGAAAGAGAGGTGGGACTGTGGGAGAGGGAAAGAGAAAGAGGAAGAGGGAGAAAAAGAGAAGGGGGAGTGCGGGAGAGAGAAGGAAGGGGTGCCGGAGGGGTCACCGCAACCGTCAAAGGAGGTGTTGCAATTGCTAGAGTGGTTGTTGGAGGTGTGGGAGGAAGGGGTGTTTCAAGTAGGAGAGGGATGAGGGGAAGGGTATAAAAGAAGAAAAAAAATGAGGTGAGTTTAAAAAAATTTAAGACGCAACAAGCAGTTCTCTAAAAAAGAGACTACAAATTTAAAAATAAATCATTGTCAATCAATGGCATGCCTTTACAGGTGTGTTATAAACTAGCTGGGATTTGGCATGAACACTCAAGAATGAACAAGGCTCAAATGGTGCCAGGGATGGACACATAAGTGCCAAAAAAGTTATTTACACTAGGGGTGTTTTTCATATTAAAACCATAAAAAAAGTGTTCAAATGAACTCTGCTCCTTCCTATTTTGAATCATCTCCAGTCTAGACAGATTATTCCATTATTGATTAGTTGTGACATGTGACCTGATGAAAGGTGCTTGAGTCAATGCACATGTGTCATAGAGGGTATTATGGTAAATACACAAGTGAAAATACCTATGTATTTATTAATGCATCCTTTGTGTCACATCCTAAGGACTGGAGTCCATTCAAACCGGAGAAAATGTGAACTCCCAATTAAAAAAAGGCACCAAATTCAAAAAAACCATCATGTGTCAGTGGTGTATAGGTACATGGCTTTTCTATCCTCAGCGTAGAAAGACATCTAAGTCAAGGGGGTGGCCTCATCAGTCCCAGAAGTGTTCTACACACTCTCTCAAAAAGTAAAAATCAATTTCGGTACTTATTTTTTGCCTGCTTAATCACACGCAGGCAAAGGTTAAGGGTTGGCATATAACATACAAAATCCATGCACAATGCATGTGCAAGACTGACAAGACTTGCATCACTTTTTTGTGCTAATGCAAGCATTGCCAGGTCCTGCACATGCATTGTTTACGCAAAAGCTAAGTTGGATCGATCACTTTTTTGTGCCAATGCAAACCTTGACAGGTGCTGCACATGCATTGTATACGAATTTTGTACACGCATAAACCGGGTGGTTGCAGTCTTGTAGATCCTTTCCCTTACTTGTAGAAAATGTTGGATTCGTAATGGCGTGTTATTTCTCCAGTTAACTGGAGATTATTCAACCCACCAACCACCAATTTTCTTTCTCTTTTTGTCTTTTCGGGAATTGGATGCAAAGGGCCCCTTTTGGGAGAAAATCTTGGTGAGAAAAATTGTCGTGGGCTCGTATCCTCTCCGATCCCTCCGGGAAAAAATGAGATGAAATTGAATCTTGTGAGAACCGTACAAACGGCATTGGAGTGCGAACACAACAGCACCGAAAAGTGATAAGTGCCCTCCAAAAAGTGTAAATCTTTTTTTGGTATTGATGTGTCAGCCCCTCTGGTGCTGTTTTCACAGTTCTCACAAAATTCGTTTGCACATAATCCAAGCCCAATGGGTCATGGTGAGCCACAGGTGAGCCGAGACACGAAAGGGTTGGGGCCATACCCCTTTTGTGTCTCAGCTCACCACTAGGCATCGCAGAGGATAATCCTCCTTTGTATTTTATAAGAAAATTGTTGTGACCTTTGTGTGTTGGTACTTTGCATTACAAACTGACACGTGGGGCGTGGCTGTATAAAGTTCAAAGAGTAGAATAGATTAAAATTAGTTGTCAAAAATATTAAATTAAAAAACACGTCACCTGTTAGTTTGTAGTGTACATCACACCAATTTTAATCAAAATTTGCTTCCTTTTAATCAATATTTTAATTTAAATGAATAAATAATTTCCACTTGCGTTAGTGTTTGGCCAGTCCAGATGATCAGTTTTCTTAAATGAGAATGATTGTCTGTGTTGACACAGACCTATGTTGGTGTGCTATTGATTGACCAATGATGTATTTTTGAATTGGGTGTCTCTTTTTTATACCTTAACACTTTTTTGAACCTGAAACAGAGTATGTACCAGCTTATAATTCACCATAAACACTACAGTCACTTTGTCGTTACAGAACATTTTCTTCATTTCCTAAAAAGACTCCAACCAAACTTGAGGAGTTCCAAATTTTATACAGGTGCCATGTTGCATTCACTGAATGTCATTATAGTTTAATTATCATCTCCAGTCCGGATTTGTTGTGTCAATTAAGCATCAATTTTGCATCGGGGATGATAAAAAAAAAAGGATTTTTCTCATATCAGTTCAAAATATTGGCAAAATTGTCAAATAATGAGGTAAAATTAATTAGTGGTCAAATCGATATTTTAAGGTTTAAAATTTGAAGGAATAAGATAGTTAATAGTTAACAGTTAATAAATTTATATTTTTCCTTTTATATTCCTATCCCACAAATCTCTCTTTATCTAATTCCTTTTCCTATTCCTCTCTATTCTCTTTCATACTCCATCTTTACCGATTTAGTAATTATTCTCTCTCTCAGCACTACTCCTAGCTTCTCCATCTATTTCTTCTTCTCAATTTTGGAGAATCTGTATAAAAATTTCACACCCATTTTGGAGGTGAAGATGGGTTTTGAAACAAATCTGTGACATGAATGTCCAAGACTTTACCAATTTAGCAACTTGGCATCTTTAAGATTTATTTTGCATTAAGTGAATATTGAAATGATGTTTTTAGAGCTTAATGAATGAAAAACTCATTCTGCTTTAACCTTTTGTTGTGGTGTTGTTGCCATATTCTTTTTTGAAGGTGCTGATGCAGTTGAGAACCTTTAGGTGCTAATTGTTAGAACCAGTCCGAGAATGGAATAAGAAAAAATATGTGGGAATGGGATTCAGTTTCTTATTTTATTGTATAATCAATTTAGGGTTAAAAAAAGTAATTAAACATCACCCTAAACCAATTTGGCCACTAATTAATTTTACTTCATTATCTAACAATTTTGCCATAGTTTGTATCTTCAGACATTGCCGGTCCCAAGCCCGGATAAAGGAGGAGGGTGGCGTCAGGTTGAGAGCCGGCCTTAATAAACTACTCAAACCTTAAACAATCTAACAATTTTGCCATAACATTGAACCATTATGGGAAAAATCCAAAAAAAAAAGTGAAGATGTTTTACATCATGTATTTGGAGATGCAATTCACTTCTTTTTTTACCATGTGTCATTGCAAAATTGATGCTTGATTGATGATGGACACATCTAGGCTGGAGGCAATCCGGTGTAATTTACCTTATTATAGAAAATCCTGAGTTGTGATCTGTTGTTACTTTGGGTGGTCAATGGACCCTGATTCAATCATTGTAACTCTTTTCTAGTTGTTGCTGGTATGGCTGTCCTTGGCTTGGTTCATCATGAACCGATCATGAACAGAGCTAATTTGGTTCATCTTAAACTGAGTCTGAGCCTTGTTTTAAGTTCAACAAACTGAGCCTAAACCTGGATTTGAGCTCGTTTCCTAAGCAAACCTAGCTGAGCTTCACTAAGCTCAATTAAAAAATTTATAATAATAAATTTTATATATATATATTATTGTGAAAATACTAATAAAGGGCTATTAGGCTTATTTTTTCGTCATTTTTTTCTAGCTTGCAAGCAAAGCAAAACCCACCTTTACAAGCCTGAGAGGCCTTCATGTGACGAGCCCAAACTAAGTATGACAAAGCTCGGCTCATTGACACCCTTGGTTGCTAGACAAGGGATTCTCTAGGTTGGTTGGCCAATGTTTAGCTTGAACGACATATTGGAGGAAAATTCATGATCTAGAGTATTCATTAGAAACAACTCTATATGTGTCACTTAAATTTTTAATCAACTAAATAGTTAATCCAAGTAATGTCCACACACATTTGAAAAACTTGCAAGAATTTCTTTAAGCCAAGCTAGATTATCATTTACAAAAGCAGTTATATTCAGACTGAAGGAATTACAATTAACTCACGGAATTAAATTTTGTATTATTAAAAATTCACTAAATTGAATTCCACCAATTTAAAATTCTACCATTTGGATGTCCAAATTGTATGGAATGGAATTTATATTCTTAAAATTATTAATTATCCAATTTAGATGCATAAAAAATATAATTGAAATAATGTACATCAATAAAGTACAGGTATTGGGTCTTATCAATTATTTGATTCAAATTGTAAATTATAATTTTTAATTATTTAATATATTTCTTTAAGAGATTTAACCGATGGGAGACTTATTATATTCAATCTCGCTATGAGTTGTTGTGAAAGATTTTCATTTAATATTTTATCATTTTTAAGATAAGTGATTGAGGTTTGTCTATTTTTTTCATTCTTTCGTATATACATTTGATTTATAAAATGTTTTTAGATTGAATTTGATGTCTTTTTTGGACATTTACTTTTACAACTGACAACTTTTTGGATGCTTTTAATGCCAACACACCACATGTTCTCACATAGACTCACTTACAATCTTCATTACCGTACACCAAACCCAAAAGGACACTAAAAATTAGGTGAGAACGAATCTTGTGAGAACTGTAAAAATGGCATCAGGGTACGAACACATTAGCACCGAAAAATGATAAGTGCCCCCCAAAAAGTGCAACTCACTTTGCAGTAG
>JAOXJP010167426.1:0-12753 GCA_025762735.1 Platanus orientalis
GTTAGCACCCAAATTTTGACTCAAGTCATGTGATAGGATAAGGACAACATAGCAACATTTAGGCATCAAGACTCTAAGCACCCTTAGTTTAGGAAGAACAAACTTGGACTCTAGGAGGTTAGGCATTCTTGAAGAGGTCTTTCCAGATACTCCAATAATAAATGAATCAGTCAAAGCACCTTATTACGGCCCAAAATGCACCATTTTAGGACAAGCCCTAATTTTACTCAAAAACACTAACAGGACTTTGAGGGTCCACAATTTAGAACCCCATTCATATCACCAGTAAGTTTTCCAACTCCTGTAAGCCTTTGTCTAGTAAAGCGTCATAGATGGAAAAATTACTATTTTGCCTTTTTGCCTTCAAAAGCTTAATACTCACTATCTATCATCTAGATTATTGAATTCCTCTACCTATGTAAGCCTTTTTGTCATGAGGCATCATAGGCAAAGAATTCACATTTCCACCTTTTTTGACCCATGGGTAAAAAATTACCATTTTACCCTTTTCACTTAGAGAATCTACCCCTGGATCCTCAAAGGATCCCCAGAGCCTCTCCCATGGTCCCAATGGTGTAATTTCAGATCCTATGTATTCTTGAATCTCCCTTCTCTAAGGAACTCATCACATACTAAACACTGCTCGAGAACAATAACAACCAATCTCTCAATCTATGGTAGCCCTAAACAAGAAATGACTCTTGCAGAAGCTCTCAGAAACTCATCCAATATCCGAATCCAGAATGGTCAGTTGCCATATCTCGAGCTTGACCTTAGCTTTAAATCTCCAGGTCTGAGAAGAGAATTTCAAAGTCTTGAACCTCTGAGAAATCTCAAATCTTCCCCAGAAGGTCAAAAGGTTGTTTTCCTGCTTTTTGTTCTTATGGAGCCAGAATATTGATTAGACCTCCAAATCAGGATCAGTCGGTGTCCATTTCTTCAAAATCACGAAGCCTTTAAAAATCAGTCTAAGAAGCAAGAACTTTCAAGAAATCCCAAGATTCCCTTAAATACTCAAAAACGTACGATAAATCAGGTCTAAAGATTAAGTGCCCAACTAACTCCTGAGAGTGCATCTAAAATCAAAAATTTAGATTGCCAGTGGCCACACCACTATAAATTCGGAGCCTCAAAACTATCAAATCCAGATTAATTTGTAGAAAATTTATGGTCCAAGCAGTCATTTCTTCCTAAACCCAGAAAAAGCGCATTTTATCTGTATTTAGCACGCAAAATGCCCTAAAATGTTTTCCAGGACTCGGAATACGGCAAGGTCAGAGCTATTTTTTCAATTTCATCCCTATGTTCAATAAATCATTTTGTAAACTCCTAGATTAGGAAATGCCTGATCATTTAATTTCACCCAGCTTCAGACAGCTATAGAAACCCAATTTGTTCAAGCGACTTTGCTTAAAAAAACCTTCGATAGCTGCCCGGGGACCCAATGACCAATCTATCAATTTCTGTAGCTCCAAGATTCTCCAAACTTCAAATCCCCTAGGTATGGTCCATGATGGCATTTTACAGAAAACCAGCATCATTCCCTGTCTAATTCTATCAAATCGCTCGAAAAATGGTTTTTGACCTAATTTTCTGCTCGGGTACCGTAATCTCGCGTAGTTAGAAACTGTGAATCTCCTAAACCTGGGGTCATCTATCCCTGGGCCACCCTTAGATCAATTTTACCATCTTTCCCACTCAGATTATATCTGAGAGCTTTTTTAGCAAAAAAACCCTGATTTTACCCCTTACCCTTTTCGTAATTTGGTTTTGACTGGACCAATGTGACCGAAGCATCTATGACCTCTAAAATTGACACTAAGTGAGCCGGGCTCCAAACATAAAAATCACGAGGAGTGGTGGTAGAGAGAAGGTTTGAAGAAAATCAGAAAATAGATATTATTCAAATGAGCTAAAAATCAAGATATTTTGCATTTTCATCTCTTAGCCTTTTTTGGCAGCCCTTGGATGGGTATCTTCCCACAAAATTCTTCACCCCCTTCCTTGGATGTGAATATTGAAATTCAAATCCCCATAGAACCCCTCACAACCCTCCATTTTGCATCCCATGCATTCCCCTTTGAATTTGAAACCAATGGGGTTTTGTCGAAAGGTAGCCCCCATATCACCTCCATGTTTCCCTTCATCCACCCTCATTAGCACACTCCTCATCTCACCATTCACTCAATAAAAACAAGCCTAATCTAACCATCCATGTTGCCAAGTCACCCATCCATGCCTCTTAGCCTAGATCAATCTCCACCCTTCACCTAGATTTAATCCTAGCCCTCCACCTACTTTAGGATAGACATCATCCTAGCCCTCCATCTAAAAATCCTTATCCTACATCTCAGCCATGCATTTCACCAATTTGGGGTTATAAATAGCCCTAAATTCGTTTAAGGGTGGGGTGGCAACAAAAAACCCTAAGTGTGAAGAGAGAAAGAGGAGGAGGAAGAAGAAAAGTGCAAGTTTTGATCAATCTTAGGCAAGGTAAGCCTAAACCCTACTCCAATTCATCCCCTCCTTTTAATATACAATAATTATCTTGCTGTTATGTTGTCCAATTCATGTTAGAGCACTGCTCTAATTCGGGTACATAGTAGAGGCTCAACAGCTTCTACTTTTATTTTTGAGTGATTTCTATGATGATTTTCTTATGATTTTTGTAGAGGGCCTCTTGAGACCAAATTTACTATGTTAGACTATACATATGTATAATATTGTGTATTTAATTTCATGAATTTATGAGCTGTGAAAAGCCTCGGGATGGCCCTGGAAATAAACCCAAAAAACTAGGTCTTTTGAGAACTAGTTACCATGAATATTTGCTGATTTAATTTGAATTTTCTATGCATGATTTGAAGCTCAATTTTTTATATGGTGTTCATACATATCTCCCTTGCTAGCATTCTTCCAGTAACTAACTCCTATTTTTAGTGAATTAAAAAATAGGCATTGAATAAAGAGGTGTACCCTCTTTATTCAATAACTCACAGGGTGCCCTGATTCTTCTCTGACCCTATCCTAAGGCACATGTACCCTCTAAGAGTCATTCCTATGCGTAAGCACCTCTGTGGGCCCTCATTTCTATTCCAATAGGCGTTGGATGGAAATTTAGGCATTGGAATGACTTTCAGGCGTTAGGCCTGGGTCTTAGAAGTCATATTTTTAAAAAATCATTTAAGTGTAAGTCGACCCTAGGACTAGTGTCAAGACCCAGGAGAGACCCCACCCCTCTGGGCCCTACTATGGTGGCCCAAAAACCCAAGTTGGCTGCTGGTTTAGTACCCAACGCCTGTTTGTTCTCTAAATTAAATTTAGGTGTTGAACAAATAGGTGTCAAACCAAAAAATAGACGTTAATCCTGTGATAGATGATTGCATGGCCCACTTTGGGAGATCATATTTCCACGTGGTCTGTACTTAGGACCTATAGGGTTATACAATGTGACTGTAGAAGATTTTCCCTTCCTCAAACCACTGATCTCACAGTACTAAGACCCACTAAACCACTTTAAAAGATTGCATAAAGGTGTCAATCTGATCAGATTCCCCAACGCCAATTTTTCACCCTAAATTAAATTCAGGCATTGGAAAAATAGGCGTTGAAATAAAAGAATTGGCGTTAAGCCTGTAAACTAGAAAATTTAATTTCTTCCTTTTTCTCTCCCCTCTTTTAAGGTTGATATCTAAGCCTAAAGAGTCAACCAACAAGACATTTAGAGGGGTCTATCATACCTCTAAAGACCTAACCCATGAGGGGTCTCCTGCATCTAGAATAGGAAAGACTTAAGAACAGTTTATGGGCTGTTCATAAGCCAACACCTATTTTTCACCCTGAATTAAATTCATGTGTTGGAAAAACAGGCATTGAGAGCAAAAATAGGCATTAAGCCTGAAAGAAATTAAGCTAACATGTGATCCAAATTAAACAATATTTAGACATTCTAATTTGCACTTACAAAGCATGGTCATATACATAAAATTAAAACTCATATGAATGGGAGAAGCTGCCCTTAAAAGGTGGGTATTTGGGGTGCCTAACACCTTCCCCAAGTGCAACCAAACAACTTACCCTAAATCTTAGGAACTCATACTAGTATTAAGAGTTAAACCCCTAGACCTTCAGGTCGAGACGTCTCCTCTTTCCTTGAAGAGGAGAACCGATGTCTAACTCCATCGGTTAACCCTGAGTTAGTGGTGACTCCCAAAAAAGCCTAATCCTCCTGTAAAAGGGTTAGCGACCTTTCATACCCCGACATCACGCATCGAAGAGTGGGCGGGCAAGGGAATCCAAATGCCGATGTCCACAGTTTATTTTAGTTTTATTTGATGAGATGTCATAGGTTAGTTTAATTTTCACTTATGTAGAGATGTTTTATTATTATTTAGATTTAGTTAGATTATGGTTTTATATCTATAGATTATAGATTTTATTTGAATGTAATGGAATAGTTATGATTTATTTATATAAATTCCGTTGCATATGTATGAAAGGAAAAGGTGAAAAAATTTATAACCAATTTAAAGGGTATCAGTGTGAATGGTTTAATGTCACGTGCTAAAATTTGTAGCCTTATAGGTATGGGTTTTAGGGCTTGGTAGAGTTGGTATTAGAGCTAGGTTTGAAGTTTTGTAAACTTATATGAGGGAGCTCTAGGTTTGAGATTTTGTAGACATCCATAAGGAGATCTATGTTTAGGATTTAGGGAAAGACTAGAAAGTTATAGGCTAAAACATATGAAAGATATGTAGATACAATTAGAATAAGAAAACGTAAATGAGACATTGAAATTTTATTTAGAGATATGAAAGTGAAGGATTTACTATATGATTTTGATAAGTCAGACATATTTGAAAATGATCTGATTATTTTAAGAAGTCTGACATTAAGTTTATTTGATAATTTCATAAGAAAGATGTTGCATTGTAGATTGACCTCTTCGAATGCTTAGGGTGAACAGGAGGACCCTACTGGGGCACTTAGAGCTGTGATGAGCCTAAATGAGGTTGTAGAGAGACACATGGTTGTGTGAGATATACATGTTGAACAAGGGAACAATGCAGTGGAGAAGTTCCATAGGATGGGGTCATCTGAATTCTGGGGGACCCCAAATCTGATGGTTGTAAAAGCTTAGTTTATGCAATTGGAGAAAATATTTGATGTAATTCGTTGCACTAAAGCACAAAAGGCCTCATTCGCAATCTTTATGTTTAAAGGGGAAGCTGAGCATTGGTGGAGAGCCACCCGAGGTAGTTTACCCATTCAAGTTGGAGAGCCTTACTTGGGATATGTTTGAGCGTGCATTTGGAGACAACTACTTTCCATAGAGTATTAGGGACAATAAGGAAACCAAATTTGTGGGCTTGATTTAGGAGAACCACACCATCTTGAAATAAAATGCCAAGTTTATGAAGTTGATGAGGTTTGCTCCCTATTTTTATGATAATGAGGAGAGGAAGGCCAAGAAATTTTAGAAAGGGCTACGTCCTAGTATTAGGACAAAGATGGCATCTGTGAGATCGAGAACTTTTGTAGAGGTCATGAACATTGACATGATGGTAGATCAGGAGTGAGATGAGTTTTAGCAGATTCAGGATTATAATAAGAAACATTAAATTTAGGACGTAATTAGAAAGGACAATGACAACATCAAGGCCATTAAGAAGAAGGTTGTGATTGAGAAGGGGACCAAAACCTAGTATCAGCAAGATAGGGTTTCGTGCCCTAAATATGGGAAGATTCATGCATGTATTTTCCACCGTGAGACAGGAGGTTGCTTCAAATGTGAGAAGGTGGGACATATAATTAAAGACTTTCCCTCCATGAAGAATGACCAGATGGCTAAACCTACTGATGGGAAGCTAAGGCAGGAGATATAAAGGCATGTCTATGCGGTTACTAAGAAGGATATAGAGATGTCCAACAATGTGGTGACATGTATTATCCATTTATTTTCACATAATGCTAGGGTACTCATTGATCCTAAATCCACATACTCATTTATGTCTATTAGTTTTATGAAACACTTTGATGCTACACTAGAACCATTAGATTTTTATATAGTTATATCAACTCCACTCGGCAAGGCTTTGATTGTTGAGCAGGTATTCAAGTCATGTATAGTTAAGATTGGGGAATAAAAGATGTTAGCAAATTTGGTTTTACTAGACCTGTGGGACTTTGTTGTGATTCTTGGCATGGATTGGTTAGCCACTCATCATGCAAAGGTGGACAGTTATAGCAATGAAGTAACCATTAGTATCCCCAAAGAGCCTGAGGTTATATTCAAGGGAATAAGGAGTTTTCTTAAGATTGTCTTCTCCCTTCAAGCATAAAGGTTATTGTAGAAAGGTGGGTTAACATACCTAGTTTACATCATAGATGATCAGAAAGATGGAATGTAGATTGGAGACATATGTTTTTAGAGATTTCAGTGATGTGATCCTTGAGGATCTTCTAGGTCTACCACCAGACAGGGAGATTGAATTTGCTAAATTAGTGGAAGGCATTAAGCCTATTTCTATGGCACCATATTGTATGACGCTAGCTAAATTGAAAGAGCTTAAGGTGAAATTATAGGATTTGATAGATAGAAGTTTCATCTACCCTAGTGTTTTACCTCGGAACATGAAGGAAGTTTAGAGACTGGCAAGAAGAACATCTGTCGGTGCAAGATCACTAACCTCTCCTCATTCTCCGTAGCTGGTAGTGGCACCTCTGCCAGTGCAGGATCACGAATAGGAGCAGGGATAGGCTGACCTACCTCTCCAGCTTTCTGAGCCACCTATGGCATAGCTGGCCTTTGAGCTTCCATCCTCTTGATGGTAGCATCATTGATAGGGAGACCTTGGTAAAGAGTCATAGCATCGCAAGGGAACATCACTCTGCACTGCTCTAGAATCTGAGTGACTAGCACTTTGAATGGTAGGTCCCTCTTCATGCCATCCTCTATGGCTGTCTTTAACATAATGTAGCACATGATGGTTGGGACATCAATAGGATTTCCCTCCATTAGTCATGACAATCTTGTGAGTCGTTTACAAGAGATTGTGTACAAAGATCACATCAAGTATGTGCGCCACCATGTAGTACTACTTAGTGGGCAACTTCCTAGTCCATGAAAAGCCCTTTCTCTAAAAAATCTTAGAGATGTGAGCTTTATCAATCCCCTGGTTGGGGAAGACAACGGTGTTGGCTGAAGGGTGAGCAATCCCCAAAAGCATAGAAACCTGATCCAGGTTGATCAACATACTAACACCGTAAACTTCCATCTTGAACGAAAGTTGTGTGTGGTTGCCATTGTTGATGTTTGAGTAGAAGATGCGGACGGCTTCCTCTTGCACCTTGCCTTTGATGATGATGATTTATGTCCACCCATCATTTGGAATCACCATGTCAATTATGAAGTCCCGCAGTATCATCTACATCATATACCTCTCAATAAAGATCTTCTTCTTCAAGAAGATGTTTGTGTAATTATGAAAGGTGGCAGCATTCCTTAGAGCCCCATAGTTTTTAGCTGTAGTTCTTGGTCACTTGATCTGTTCCTTCTCATGTAGAGGAGCTTTCCCCAAATCCCTCTTTGACATGGTAATGAATTAGAAAATTCACAAAGCTTGAGGAAAAAGGAGGGAGAGGAGGAAAATTAGCTAAGGAATGAGCTTGGATAGATCTGGGATCGAACTAGGTCATTCACCTCATTTTATAAACAAGCGATTGTTCATTTCCTATGGGTTTCGCCAGTTAGGATCGATCCTGGATTGATCCAAAATAGAATCTTTTGAGTTAAAACCCCAGATCCCCCATCTTTGATTGGATGGCCTTGCTTTCTCCAATTAAATGATTTCTTATTATCTTTGGAGTATTTTTTAATGTGTCTTTATATAGAACATATTCCTATTGCGCCTCGTAGATATTCAAATCTTTTTGAGTCTAAGGCTTTTGTGAGGATGTCTACCAGTTGATCCTTAGTTGATACATACTCTAGAGATATTATTTTGTCTTCAACCAATTCTCGAATGAAATGATGACGAATATCAATGTGCTTAGTTCTAAAGTATTGAATCAGATTTTTGGAAATCTGGATTGCACTTGAGTTGTCTATGAATAGGTTCATCATAGAATGAGACAACTCATAGTCAACAAGCATCTGCTTCATCCATAGCAGTTGCGTGCATCCACTCCCTACAACAATATATTCTGCCTCGGCTATCGATGGAGATATGAAATTTTGCTTTCTATTGTGCCAGGAGATAAGACAATTCCTTATGTAGAAGCACCCACCACTTGTGCTTTTACCTTCATCAACATTGCTTGCCCAATCAGTATCTAAATAACTAGCTATTACTAGTGTGGTATCAAATGGATACTAGAGACCAAAGTTAATTGTCCTGTGGATATACTGCAAAATTCTTTTGGCCGCTTTCAGATGAGATTCCTTTGGTGCACCCTGATATCTGGCACAAGCACCTACACTAAAGGCAATATCAGGTCTGCTTGCTATCAAGTATAGCAGACTCCCTATGATACTCCTATATCTTATAGGATCAACATCGACTTCATTAAGATCCTTAGTGATTTTTTCACTTGTACTAATTGGAGTATCAACTGGTTTGGACTCTAAAAGACCAAATTTTGATACTAGATCCTTGGCAAACTTGGATTAATTTAGAAATATTCCATCTGGAGTTTTCTTAATCTATAACCCAAGGAAGAATTGGAATTCTCCTTCCATACTCATCTCAAATTCAGATTTCATCGTATAAGCAAACTCATGTGAAAGCTCTTCACATGTGGACCCAAATATAATGTCATCCACATAGATCTGTACAATGAGTATATGACCATCATTTTTCTTGATAAAGAGTGTTTTATCAACACTCCCCCTGATGAATTTGTGGTCTATTAGAAACTTGGTTAACTTGTCGTACCAAGCTCTAGGTGCTTGTTTCAGCCCATATAATGCTTTCTTAAATCTATACACATGATTTGGCATATATGGATCCTTGAATCCCTCAGGTTGTTCAACATATACTTCTTCTTGAAGTATTCCATTTAGAAATGAACTTTTTACATCCATTTAATACAATTTGAACTTTAAATGACATGCAATGGACAACAAGATTCGAATTGACTCAAGCCTAGCTATAGGAGCAAAGGTCTCCTCAAAATCAATTCCCTTTATCTAAGCATATCCTTTAGCAACTAATCATGTTTTATTCCTTATGACAGTTCCATGCTCATCCATCTTATTTTTGAAGATCCACTTGGTACAAATTATGTTTTTGTCTTCAAGTTTTTCAACAAGGTACCACACATCATTTCTTTTAAATTGATTGAGCTCTTCTTGCATAGCTATGATCTAATCCAGATCATTGAGAGCTTCTTTCACTTTCTTGGGCTCAATCTTGGATGTAAAACAAATATGATTAATGATATTTTCAAGTTGTCTTCTTTTCTTAACACCTTTATCAAGATCTCCAATGATGTCGTTAGATGAGTGTCCCTTGGTTATTCTCCTTTCCTTGGGATGACTTACTTCATCATCATTTGCTTCCTCTAACTCACTCCTAGAGTCATGTGAGGTAGCATTTTCTAGAACCTTTGGTTCCTCTTGAGGCTTTTCTAATGCCTCTTCTTCCTTGTTTTCTTGAGTCTTTGGTTGGTCATTTATACTAACATTTATAGACTCTTCCATGTTAGAAGTTATTTTGTTGAATACCCTATAGGCTTTGTTTCTAGTGGAGTATCCAAGGAAGATTCCTTCATCACTCTTAAAATCAAACTTGCCTAAATTTTTTCTATCTCTTAAGATGTAGCAACTGCTTCCAAATACCTTAAAGTACTTCAAATTTGGCTTCTGGCCATTCCATATTTCATATAAGTTCTTTGAAGTACCCTGCCTCAAATGCACCCTATTGCTTATATTGCAAGTGGTGTTTACAGCCTCAACCCAAAACCTCTTGGGAAGGTCTTTACTAAAGAGCATGACTGTGACCATGTCTTGTAAAGTCTTATTTTTCCTTTTGGCTACTCCATTTTGTTGGAGAGTTTTGGGTGTGGAGAATTCATCCTTGATTCCTCGATCATTACAAAAGTTTGAAAATTTAATATTTTCAAACTCTCCTCCATGATCACTACATATTCTCTTAATAGAGAGTTCCTTTTCGGTTTGTAATCTTATGCAAATATGTTTGAACTCTTCAAATGCATTAGATTTTTCTCTAAAAAATGACACCCATGTGTACCTAGAGAAATCATCGACCATAACCATAAAGTACCTTTTGCCACCAAGGCTTTTAGTCCTTGTTGGTCTGGCTAGATCCATATGGATTAGCTTTAATGGTCTAGATGTGCCTATTTGAGTCAATTTCTTATGGGAGGCTCTAACTTGCTTCCTATGTTGACAATCACCACAAAATAGGCCATCTTATCTACCAATCTTGGGTATGCTAAGTACTAAGTCTTTTCTACTTAGTCTACACAATTTCTTAAAGTTTACATGCCCAAGTCTTTGGTACCATAGACTTGTCTCCTCTTTTTATGTGATAAGGCATGCATTTGGTCTACCTTCTCCAAAGATGTAACAATTGTCACTAGTACGAATACCTTTGGAAATAATTTCTTTTTTATCTTTTATGTGACAACCATCCTTTGAGAAGCCCACTTCATATCCTAAGTCACAAATTTAATTTATGCTTAGGAGATTGTATTTGTGGCAATCTACAAATAACACATCTTTTAGTGTTGAGACTCCGGGTATTTCTACTATCTTCTACCCATTATCTTAGTGGTGTTCCCATCACCAAATGCCACACTTCCCTCCCTATTGGGAGTATAGTGTGAGAAGAGGGATTTGTCCCCTGTCATGTGTCTTTAACATCCACTATCCAAATACCAATGTGATGTTTTGGCTGCTTTAAGGGTGGTGTAGATAACAAGACATTTTAGCTCTCCCTTTTTGACCCGTACTTGTTTTGTTATCAACAATTTGGATTGAGTCAATCTCTTTTTCTTTTGAAAGTTTTCTTTTTCAACCTTTTGAAAGAGGATTCTCTTTCTAGCATTTTTCTCATTTAACTTCTTTCTATTTTGTTGAAGGGATTTGGCTTTCAAATCATTTGCTCTCTTTCTACAATCTACTTTAATACGACCAATTAAGACACAATAGTAGCAAGTGTTTGGTGGGTTTCTAGATGTAGAGGCTTGAAATTTGTTTTTCCAAGAATATTTTCTCTTATCATTGTACTTAGGGATATTGATCTTGGAGGAAGAGTATGCTTTCTCTTCATAGTACATCTTAGATTTTGAAGTTGAGACTTGAGATGTATCTATGTCCTTCCCCTTGACACTTGACTTTTGAGTAGACACTTGCCTTTTTCCCCTATCCCTCACTTTTTCATGTTTTTGGGATGAGGCTTAGCCTTTATAAGTGATAGGTTTTTTCCCTTTTTGGGGTCATCCTTTACTATGATTTCAAGGCTTTTGTTTTGGAGGTTGAGAGGGGTTTTGTGACTTCCCTTTCCCTTTTAAAAAAACATTTGATTAACTTTTGTTGTGATTAGAAGTGTTTGGAGCATTGTACCCAAGTCCACTTCTATCACCACTTTCCTTATCCATAGTCAACATTTTCTCAAAATTTTCATTTTCTTGGGTAGTAATAGAGATTGATTTTCTCTTATCTTCTTCTAGCTCTTTAATTTGTTTAAGGTATTTTAGGGATTTATGAGTCAATTAAGCACAAATCATATTTAGCCCTTTGTTCCTCTCATTTAATGAGTTAACTTGACCTTCAAGGTCTAGTATATCCTCATATGCATCACTCATTTTGGTTTCTAGAATTTTGACTTTTTCTTTTAACTCTAGAGTTCTAAAATCACTCTCATCAATTACTTCTATTTTCTCTAATTCTAGAATCTTGTTAGAGAGGATTTCACTTTTCTAAATGAGTTTTCTTTTTTCTATTTTTCTACATTGAGAATTACTCCTAGGTTTTTAAGCTTCAAGTCTAAAGAGTTTACCTTTTGTCTTAAGACTTGATTCTCATTTTCTAAGGATGAGCCTTCGGAGTTAGACTCCAATTGTTTGATTCTTTCATTAAGATTAAGGTTCTCATCCAAAAGGTTGAAATTGGTTTCAAGCAATTCCACATCCTTTGAGGCTTCATCACTCTCTTTACTTAGTTTTAATGATAGTTCTTTATTTTCTTTTCTAAGTTGAGTGACAAGATTTTCTAGAGAGGAACTCTTTTCAAATAGCTTATCAAAAGCTTCTTAGAGTTCCCTTTCACCACTTGATTCATCATCGAAATTATTAGTGAAGGTTATAAATGTAACCGTCCTATGTGAGGATTCCTCATCATTGCTAGAAAATTCTTTATGCTTGTCATAGGTGTCATCCTAAGTGGTTGTCATAGTCTTTTTGTTTTTGCCCTTAGATTTATATTTCTTATTGGCATAATCGGAGGCATAATGACCTTGCCCTTTGCATTCATAGAAAATGACTTCTTCTATGAGAACTTATTTTCTCCTAAAGAATCATTGGATATCTTGGTTGGCATTTTTCTTGTAAAATTTCCTAAAGCCTTCTATGATGAAGCCTACTTCATCATCAAAATTTTCTTCCGGGCTTGACACCTCTTCTATTTTGAGAGCTGCTCCTTTCTTTTTGACACTTGGTCTAAGTGTCATTTCAAAGGTTTGTAGAGACCCTACTAGTTCTTCCACTACTAGTTTGTCTATGTCTTTG
>JAOXJP010167437.1:0-12753 GCA_025762735.1 Platanus orientalis
TGACATACCTATTGCTTTGCGAAAAGGTGTTAAGTCATATTCTAGACATCCCATATCGAACTTTGTTTCTTATCATGCTTTATTGTCTTCCTTTCGAAACTATGTTGCTTACTTGTCATTAGTTACCATTCCTCGTAAAGTATCTAAAGCTTTAGTATAGCCACAATGGCGAACTACTATGGAGGATGAAATTAAAGCTCTAGAAAAGCCCCAGACATGAGAATTGGTTAACCTTCCAAAGGGAAAGATGACAGTTGGATGTAAGTGGGAGTTTACTATGAAGCATAAACCTGATGGATCAGTTGACAGGTACAAGGCACATCTAGTTGCAAAGGAATACACACAAGCATTTGGCATTGATTACCAGGAGACCTTTGCTCCCGTGGCAAAGATGAATTCAGTAAGAATCATAATCTCCCTAGCTGCAAATCAAGGATGGCCCCTACTCTGATTTGATGTGAAGAATACATTTTTACATGGAGATCTGGAAGATGAGGTATCCATGGATACACCACCTGGATTTCAAATGTTAAAAGCAAAAGGCAAAGTATGTAGGCTAAAAAGGACACTTTATGGCTTAAAACAGTCGCCAAGAGAATGGTTTGAAAGATTTCGGGCAGCAATGGTTACAAACGAGGATAAACAGTGTCAAGTGGATCACACCTTGTTTGTAAAAAGAGAAGGTAGAAAGATGACGGCTTTTACTGTGTATGTTGATGATATTGTGGTTACAGAAAATGATGAAATGGAAGTTGCACATCTTAAGAGTAACTTGGCAAGAGAATTTAAGATTAAGGATTTGGGCTCCCTCAAATACTTTCTGTGGATTAAAGTGACAGAGATCTTAACAAGGAATTTTTCTCTGTCAAAGGAAGCATGTTCTTAATCTGTTGAAAAACTTAGGAATGATGGGATGCAAACCATGTGCTACCCCTATTGAAGTGAATCACAGGTTGAAAGAAGGTGACAGTGAGAAGCTGAGTGATGTAAGTAGATATCAGCAACTCGTTAGACGTCTCATCTACCTGTCGTTAACCAGACCTGATATAGCATATGTTGTGGGTGTGATTAGTCAGTTTATGCATGCTCCTACTCAGGCGCACATGGAAGGTGCATACGGAGTTCTGAAATACCTAAAGAAGTGCCCAGGGAAAGGAATTATGCATAAGAAATTTGATCATTAAAGAATAGTTGTGATAGCATACATTGATGCAGATTGGGCGGGTTCACTGACTGACCGAAGGTCCATCTCAGGGTATTGTTCCTTTGTTTGGGGAAATCTTGTTACATGGTATAATAAGAAACAATCCGTGGTGGCAGGGTCTAGTGCTGAAAAAGAATTTCGCTCTATAGTCATGGGATTTGTGAGCTTCTATGGTTAAGGAAGCTACTTGAATTGGGGTTTCCTACGATGGGTCCTATAACCCTCTTTTTTGAAAATAAGGCAACTATCAATATTGCATATGATCTAGTCCAACATGATAGAACAAAGCATGTGAAGATTGATCAACACTTCATCAAGGATCATATCAAGTCCAGTCATATTTGCATTCCTTTCGTTCAAATGAAATATCAACTTACAGATATCTTTACAAAGAACTTACATAGTGTTCAGTTTTCATATATTGTAAACAAGCTAAGAATGATAGATATTTATTCACCAGCTTAAGGGGGAGTGTTGAGATACATTACATGGAGGGTAGTATTGGCAAAGGTATTATATACATGTATGGTATACCATATACTATGATATACCATCTCTCTTTTTTTTTTCTTTTTTTTGATAAATGAGGTAATATATATTAAGAGAAGCCTAAAATGAAGCATTGCATGAGGGATATAAGGCCAACATCAGGCCGCACTAAGAGAAAACAATGGACTCCCATTGAAAAGTCCAATCGATAAACTGAACATTGGATAGAGATGATGAAAGGCAACACCAAGAGAACAAGATGGAGAAAATCTCCTTTTGGAGGGCATCTTCTGTTACTAGACAATCTTCAAATATCCACTTATTTCTCTCTTTCAATAGACACCAACACAGCAAACGGCACCCATCTCCATAACTCACAACCCCTCATCGACAGCCTTGAGCCTTTATCCTGGCTCCATTCCCATAGCATAGATTGGATGGAAGGGTGATGAACCCAATACCTGCAAAATCTCTGAAAGCAGCGGCCCCATATCTTAAAGGCATACTCACAGTGCAAAAAGATGAGGTCACAAGATTCCCCCTCTCTGAAGCACAAGCAGCACCTGTTAGCTAGGGGGATACCTCTGGATTGGAGGAGGCACGTGCAGCACTATCTCTCTCTCTAATACATAAATAAAATATTTCGTGTGGGTGTACGACACACGATTTCCCTAATTTATTTCTCTACTTTTCCCCTTCTCTTCTTCTTCTCCTCCCTCTCTCTCACTCATCTCTCTCTCAATTTTCGAGTCCTACTGCTTACTCCATTTAAGAAAAATAACGGTTGGTATCCGATGAAAGAAAGGATATGGAGAAGGTTAATAAGATGGAAAACACAATACTTGTCAAAAAGGGGGTGGGTGGCCTTAATCAAGGCTGCCCTGGCGAGTATCCCTATGTATTTCATGTCTTTGTTCTTCATTCCAGCAAAGGTGGCCCATAACATCAAAAGCTTCAAAGGACTTCTTGTGGATGGGATGGGAACTGGTATCAAGGAAACATCCACTGGATTGGGAAAGGGTGCATGCCCCAAAAAACAAAGGCGGATTAGGGATTAAAAGAGTATCCAAAATGAACAAAGTATTGTTATGTAAACCGTTATGGCGCTTTGAGATTGAGAGAGGAAGTTTGTGAAGGGATGCGGTGGAGGCAAAATATGGCTTAAAAGATATATGAGAGACCAAGTTTTGGTACTCATGGGGTGAGTTTATGAAAAAAGAAAATGTAACAAAATCAGTTTTTAAAAATTTTCTCATACAGCAGGTGGGAAATGGGGGTGTGACAGCCTTATGGGAAGATAGATGGTGTAGTGAGAAATTTTTGTAACTTTTGCTTCCCTGGAAATCTTCTTGCTAGCAATAAACCCAAGGGCTAAGGTAGCGTGGATTATATGACAAGGACCCAAGGGATAGTGGCAGCCTCAGCCAAGGAGAGACACTTTTGATTGGGAGGTCCCTCAGTTACCAACCTTCTCTGCAGATTGGAATCCTATCAAGTCAGCATGGATCAGGAGGACAAAAGGATATGGGAACCCAATCACAACAATCATTCATGGTGAAATCATGCTATAAGTGCCTTGATCAGTCCAGACTACGGATCATCCATGGGAAGAGATTTAGTATAACAGTCCCATCAAAAGAGCAATTCTTCCTTTGGACACTAGTTCTGGGCAAAATATTGACGATGGACAACTAGAGAAAAAGAGGGAGGTACCTCCTGGATATCTGCCTCATGTCTGGGAGTCCATTACGCACTTGATGCTCCATTGCCCTTTTACTAGGATGTAAGATGTGGAGTGATTAAAGATTTCACAATGCAATGTCCCCCCGACCCTCCTGATTTGAAAAGTTGGTTGCATGAGCAGAGATCAAGAGCCCTAAGCACAAAAGGGAAGAGAATCTGGAAGCTAGTCCCAACAGTGGTATGCTGGTCTTTGTGGATGGAATAGAATAACAAAGTCTTCAATGATTACTCAGAACCAACATATAGGGTCCATATGAGGGTAAAGGAGAGTAGAAAAAAAACTCGATATGTTGCTATTTCTTACTATATGGCAATAAGCTAACTCCATACTTCCCATAACCTTCAATAGAACCAATGGCCCATCTCCCCAAATTATTAAAGATCAAATCTGCCCGAAATAATCTGCACATTGGTCATAAAAACCAATCCATGAAACTCGCCCTCAACTCAGTGGTCTACATTAATGATCAACTCATGCATAATGTTACAATGCATCTCCTTAAAACAAGGAATTCTCATTGCATTGACTTCGAAAGAGGTTTGTTCAAAACTAGCACTTAGAAACGGTGTATACCTTCACAAATAGTTGTTGTCATTATTCAAGTTATATCTCATGGACAGTGGCCTGGATGACATTAGCCTTTCACTATCAGCAACCAAATGAGTTTGCATAAATATATCTTGGATAAGCAATTTAACATTGTAAGTGAAATTTTTGTTAATTTTAAAAATATACAGATGTAACTTTAGTAGTTATAAACTCTATAACATAATAAAGAGAAAAAGGAAAAATGAGTTCAAAACTTTGCCAATGGGTTGCAATTTTTTGATTCTGAAACTATAAAAGAAACTTAAACCTGAAAAGGTTGAATAATTCATGCATGCTTGAAGAGTTTCATGCTGAGCCAATGGAAATATACAGCGACCAATAGCACCGGAACTGTCAAGGGCACCAATAAGCAGTAGTACCTGTTATCAAAGAAGAACACATGTAAGAAATCCAAAAGGTATCCAGGTTCAACCTTCTTTATGGAAAGAAGAAAAAGAAAGATTAAACATGTTCTTGGTCATCAAGAAGTAAAACAAAGTAACATCTTAAGGATGCTTATATATCCCATGATGATTCTGACGTCAGGGTATGGAGTCCGACCTCTAATGGCCTTTTCTCCTCCAAATCATTCTTTCAAATTATTTCTAGCGTGACCCCCTCACAGACTTCTTTCTCACATCATAACATTTGGAATTACATTGCCCCGCCACATGTGAAAGCCTTCTCTTGGGTGGCCTCCCCTGGTAAAATCAATACTATGGGCATGTTGCAAAGAAGACGTCCTTATATTGCTTTGTGCCCCTCCATGTGTAGTATGTGTGGAAAGGATGAGGAAACGGGAAGATATTTATTCATCCATTGTGATTATGCTAGACGGATCTGGAACTATGTGTTGATGTCCCTTGACAAGCCTTTTGTGATGCCGACAAGTGTTATTGATCTTATGAGACAATGGTATGGGGGAGTTAAGAAGAGTCCATGGGAAGTTGTTCATGGGGGTTATTATTCATGGAACCATATCTCCATTTGGAAGGAGTAGAATCGGAGAATATTCAAAGATAAGAAGAGACCCGTAAGGGTGGTTATTGACTCCATTCTTGGTGAGGTGGGGTCTTGGCTCATGGTGGATAAGAATTTTAAGGATCTATCCTTAAATTCCTTTATGATGGATTGGGTTACAACCATCTCTTCTTCCCCTCATAATGATGGTGCTTGTGTTAGAAGGTGGGACCCCCCTCTTGAAGACCAATTAAAGCTGAATTTTGACATTCTTTCGAAAATCCAGGCCCAGCTGGCCATGGTTGTGTTGCTAGGGATTCAAAGGATAATGTGGTTTTCACTATGTGCAGATTGCTTGGTTCTTGTGGTTTTATGGAAGCTGAGACGTATGACCTTTTTCTAAAGGGACTTTGTACCTTAAAAGAGAAAAGTTTATTTGATTGTTTAATAGAAGGTGAATCGAGCATGGTTATAAAGTGGTCTATGGTAAGGGAATGGGATCCTGGCAACATCATCACATTGTGAGAGAGATCCACACTCTTGTTGCAGAAATGAGGGCCATGTTGGTTCATGTTCCTAGATCAATGAACGATATGGCAGATAGTCTTGTGAAGGGTGGGGTGGGATTGAGTTCCCCTTTCATTGATGCATATGGCCATGTTGGTTCATGGATTCTTTGTTGTTTGCTTTGTTTCGCACTTTTTGTTGCCTTGTTTTTCTTCTCTTATTTTAATAAAAAATTTATCGTTATCCATAAATAAATAAATTAAACATTTAAGTAGAGTATTCGAGATTTTACTTTTTTAGCTTTTTCATTGAAATCTTGGATAAATTTGTTAAATCTCACTACTCATAACATTTGCCTTTTTTTCATTTTTTTGGATGAAAAAACATTTGATTATAGAACAACAAAAATGATAGATATTTAAATAATGTAAAGAAAAAAGGGGGAATTGGTAGATCTCTAGATCTATTTAATGAAAGAAAAAAAAAAAAACAAGGTAATAGTCCATGAAAAAGGTAAAAATGGAGGTTCAATTTTCAATTCGTCAACTCTATAGTCCTGTCAAACCAATCTCCAATTGCTGTTTTGTTTTGTGGATCAATAAGAAGTGAAAATAGCTCTACCTATACTAGGTTTTTTTTTGTGATTTCTTTTAGGGGTTTTATTCACCTTCCTATTGCCTTTCAAACCGTACAAACACCTCTGGAATCTTCCTTGATTTCATAGGTTACTTGATTGTGAGTTTTCTTTAATCCTAAGCTACAGCAGCAACTTGCACATATAGTTTCACATATCAAATCTAGTCTAATTGACTTGAAATTTGGAATAGTGGTACATCATACGTTCAATACTAACCATGTAAAAGCGCAGAATTTTCTGACACATAATCAAGGGTATTTTGGTCTTTTCACATCCCTGCCCCAGATTTTCCATAATTGAGTTCTTGTTTATTTTTCTTCTTTTAAATTACTATTTTAACTATTGTTTGGGGGCCACATCAGCAGGAAATCACTGCCAATCCCTTGGCAGCCATGCATCAATAATATTTAAATTTTGAAATTTCTATTTGATAAGAATGAATACCATTCTCTGAATAATATAATATAGAATCTGAATATATAATCAAATTCGAAGCCGAGCCCAATCATGTCTCAAAGTCTACATGGGAATGACCTTGATGAATTAATTTGGCAAGTTAGATTTGGCCCTTTCGATTCTACCACAATCCAAGTTATAGTTAAAAACATTTCGTCATTGTACACTGCAAATCTCAGTATCTCACCCATTTGTACCAACTCTAGAAGAAGCTTACCTTGATGAATTAAATTTGGCAAGTTACGCTTGGCCCTTTTGATTCTACCACAATTAAATATATGGTACAAAACATTTTGTCATCGTACTCTACAAACCTCACCCACTTGAACCAACTCTAGAAGAAGCAAGCAAATGTAGAACATACAAAAGGATTCCATAATTCAAATGCACCACATGGTGTTTATGTTTACGAGGTTGGTGAATGAAGAGGGTTTGATCCCAGGTCTGTAGTAGGAAGCTGGCATCTAAAGAAATTCCATTTACATTAAGAAAATGCTAACAGGAACAACTCCTGAAATAGAATATACATCCACCAACAAGATGATTTCTCATTCTGAAGCTAGTTTGAACAGCCTAACATCAGGCTGAAATGGGAAAGTCAGCAGCACTATAAATTGAGAAGCACTGTAGTAAAGGATTGCAAGTTGCCTAACATTATGCTGAGTTGAATTCTACTAACTCAGCCACTATATAATTTTGCTTGCATTGTATATATGTATTGTTTTTACTTGGCCGATATCTTGTGTTTCAGCCCCCTCGGCACATCACAATTAAAAACATTTTGTTTCATCTCATCAAAGACCACTATAACATCTAACACACAGTAACATTTGGTTAAACTTCACAACTTGATCACAATTTTTGAACTATTGCAATCAGGACTGACAAAAGAAAACACACAGAAATAAATAAGACATTACAATTATTCGCAGATCTGATAACAGAAAAAATAGTATAACCATTTCCATGAAATGATAATATACATATACATATACATACATACATACATACATACATACATACATATATATATATATAACATACATACATATATATATATATATATATATATATATATATATATATAGAGAGAGAGAGAGAGAGAGGTGTCCTCTAGACTAATATCTCTATATGTCAAACAGAAACACGATCAAAATGTAAATAAAATATCACCTGTCATTTTGAATGGCTGATATAATTTGATTTCCAGATTGCGGAAGAAGCTTGGATAGAATAGCAGCATAAAAGAAACCCAAAAGGGAAACCAAGCCAAATACAAGAAAGAACCATCCCCAACACACATTTGCTTTCGAACCAAAGGACAGGGCTGAAGCTGACATGTCCAGTGCATCAGACTCCATCGATATTGAAAGAAAGAAAGACCATCTCACACATATCCCTCCATCAGTGTTCACTAATCAATCCACAAGTACCTGTCAGAAAAGACAATGACATGATGTAGAGTAGTACCATTTCATATTCAATCTTCCCTATTGATGGTAGAGAAATTGTTGATGCCACAAGGTGACTTTGCATGGAAATATGACCAAACTCCAAAAAAAAATCCAATAAATAAGGAATAGGGACATAAATTTGAAACCATAATCTAAAATTTGCATAATAACTCGCTTGGTTAAAAAAAATTAAAAGGAAAAAAAGAGGGCTTAAGGTCTTTCAACTACAATCTTAATCCATAATCGACTGTCAAAACAATGCCATATTAGAACAATCATTTTTGTACCAAAATTCATAAAATAAGAAAAAGGCAATTATTATTACATGTTTAAAAATCAATATAAGAGAATCAATATATATTTTTACATGTAGAATCAGTATGGACCATAAAGAAAACCTAACAATTCACTTAATTTATCAACAACACAAAAAACCGAAGGTGGTTGCTGGTGTGGGCCTCAGTTTTCGCACAACACATAAATCTCTTCAAAAAGAGACTTGCCAATTGTAGGAAAGATCTCACAACGATTTGGAGTCATTACCATCCTTTTTAATGATGTGGATGGACATCAGTTTTGAAAACAAAAAGGGTTTTTAAGTTTTGAAAAGGGTGTGAAAGTGTTTGACTCCATCAACTTGTCAACCCATGATAGTCTTAGGTAAGTAGCTTGCTTACGAATTGGGAAAGGTGTTAGGCACCACTTTCCGCCAACAATTACGGTTACTTACTTCTGTCTGTTATAGTCTTTGGTTATGTTAATGATACTTTCTACATAATGATGTTAAACACTAAGCGGGATTCCAAAATTTGTCTTTTAGAAATATAACTCTAATTCTCACATCAAGTTAAGAGATTTATTACCTTACATAAATAGCTTAGTTTGATCTTCTCTTAATTTTGTTAATGCTACTCTTATCAAAGTTCTAACCTAGGTTTAAAGTAGCTAATTTTGAATGAGAGAATAGCTTGTTCTTTGGAAGTGTAACCTCAATTCTTACATCAAACTAAAAGATTTCTTACCTCAATTAGTTTGGTTTGATCATCTTTTAGTATGATTGGAGAATTAAAGTTAATCTTAACAAAGCTTAGCATCACTTCTCAAGGTTTAGCATTTCATTTATAAGTCATATCATAAGTTCCAAAGTTATGAGAAAGTATTTTATTATGTTTCTATCATAAGTTGAGTTAGGTTGCAATGTTAAAAGTAAAATTCCCAAAATGGTGATCCAAAAGATCCTAGACCAATTAAATGAAACTGGAATTTTTCGATGGCTCGTTTGACTGCAAGGATTTCTTTGATGGTGGGGCTATATAGATTGGTTGCATGGTATGTCTGGGAGCCATGAATGGAGATTCAGGTGGTAGTCTGTAGGATGATGAAGAGGTTATTGGTGAGGTGATAGGGTTTGGTGACTGTGTGGATGATGATCCTTCTAATGACCTCAACTAATTCTGAAGATGACGTTTTTCTGCTTCCTTGGAAGCTATCTGCTGTGATGCTACCGAGAATTCTTTGACAGTAGTAGCTATTGTATATAGCTCTCTTTCTAGCTTTTGAATTCTTTGTTTGACTTCTACAATAAGATCTTCTATTGTAACCAGTCTTCTGTCTACCTTTTCAGACATTTCTTCTTGGCTTTTCAGGATTTTCTTCATTACCTGATTCTGGGCCACTGCATTTTCTACTTACCAATGTAAGGTTGCTTCTGCAGGCAAAACTTGTCCGATTATTCCATGAGCATTTTTTACTGAAGGGGTCTTGATTTTCCATTGGTGTCTGACCCGTTGCTGAGGGTGCTCAAAATCTTTCAAAGGAAAAAATGATTCTTGGTACTGTGGAGTGCCTGGTTGGAACATAAAACATTCTATGGGCTGTGGTGCAGTCGAGGTTGGTGGTAATGGTTTCCAGGGTAGGAGGAAGGGTTTCTGCAGTAGGGACAAGGCCTTTTGATAATAAGGTTGTAATGTGGATGGAGGTAACTTTGGGTTAGGGGAAGGAGGTTTGGTACCCCAAGCATCTGGTGGCAAGGCACCATTGGAGGGTGCTTTCTTCCTCGGATAAAGCACATAGTAGTCAAATTTTTCTGAAGGATCTCCGAGGAGGCCAATTTCAGGATCTCCTGCTTCATATCTTTCTTGAAGGAGTTGCTGGAGAGATTTTCTTCCTTTACACTTTTTGGGATAGAGCTTTCTTTCTGCTTCAAGCTCTAATTCGACTTCTACTGAATCTGCCTCGCACTCATCACAGTGCAATCAACAATCTGATACTTTTTGGTCTTGACCTGGGTGAGCATTTAGACTTCTAGAGGGTTTACTGGCTGGAACATGAGCTGGTCCATAGTAGGAAAGGACGACGAAGAAGATGAAGATTCATCCGGATCCCTTTCTAGTATGAATCGGGTTTCAACAGATCCATCTTTTTTATACACAAAAAAGGGAATCTTGTACTGGACTATTTCAGTCTTGAAGTGGATATTTTGGTAATTGGTGATCCACTTGTCTGGAAGTAATAATTGCAATTGCTCTGTGGAAAGCTGTCGTGGCATATATGTACAGTGTGACACTTTGTTGGTATCCACCTTGAGGAACAGGGCTTCTTTAGCCTTTAAAAATTATGAAAAATAAATATTAAAAGAGTGGTTTTGAATCTTGTAAGTGATCTGATAATGAACATTCGCTGCATAGGATGTGGCAATCTGTGGTGCTCCAGAGATCTGGACCTGTACTACTAGGGCATTGAATGCATGGGGATCATTTAGGGGTAGGTTGAAATTTGGATAGAGAGTGATAAACAATGTGCCAACATTAAAAGTAGTTTGGATATTTTCGATGACCGCATGCTGGTATTGGGTAAATCTTGTATCCAAAAGCCCAAATAAGAAACCACTGGTAAGCCTTTTCTGCCGTGAAAGGTGAGAGCAATTTTGATGGCTCTGAAGTGAATATGGGTGTATCCTTGTGATAGCCATGGTTGAAGATACTCTCGTGGGAGTTCAATTGGAAAGAAATGTTCTGCTTCATCAGTAGGGACCTAGTTTTAGTTAAACTTTGATGCTTGAACATACTCTTTTACCAGAGTAGGTGTAGGTTTTCCTATAAGCTTCTTGACAGTGTGTCGGAGACCTAAAGGGGGTTTCATATATACAGAATAAGGATTCACAACTGAAAAACTAGTAGGAGGAACCCGAGCTTCATCAGGCAAGTATTCTATTTCATACAAGTACTCAAGCTTAGAAGAAGAGACTGACTTAAATGAGGATGTAGATGAGAAAGAAGGAGTTGGGGTCAACGATGGTCGGGGAAGTTCCATGACAGAAATGAAAGATGTTTTTAGAAATTGCCTTGCTCTTCTAATCCACCCTTACTACTGCTGCTAAGTGTGTGTTTGCCTTTGATAGTGAAAGAAATTAAAAAGACATATTCCTTTGAATGCTAATGTCTCCATAATGGCCTTTCTCCTCTCATCATCGGCCTCCAAGAGACGTTTATAACCCAACAAGGAATAAGACATTTTGGGCTCCTAAGTCGGTACCTATGGGAGTCATCCAACAGACGAGGTTCTTCGTCTTGACGTCTTCCCCATAAGAGGGATACCTTGTCATAGGACTAGAGTCTCTGTTGTTGCTACTGTAGGCCAGCAGCTAGGCAGAGCTAGTAAACTCCTAGGTTTCTAAGTCAGACTTAGTTTTCTGTTGTTCCTGTGCTTCCCTTTTTTGATGTAGAAGATCCGTCAATGCAACAACTATAGAACATACTTTAGGTTGCAGTCACGTTTTTTGATGCAGAAGATCTGTCAATACGACAACTACAGAGCATACTGGTCATGACAGGAACAGA
The DNA here is from genome assembly GCA_025762735.1 of Platanus orientalis. NCBI lineage: Eukaryota > Viridiplantae > Streptophyta > Magnoliopsida > Proteales > Platanaceae > Platanus > Platanus orientalis. The sequence continues at coordinate 11,879 of JAOXJP010167437.1, forward strand.
GCATACTGGTCTAAGGTGATCAGAAACAGTACTTTGTAAAGTAACACAATGAGCAACAGTACTAAGAAATGAGATTATAAAGCAAGACCTAAAGATATTTAGCTATCCATGGATGTAGCCATGGCTCTGATACCAATTATAGATGATGAGAGAACAATGAAAGAAGAAAAGGAGAAAGGGATAAACCAGACGGTACTAGAGATATTTTATAGAAAGAGAAAAGACTCACAAGACTTAGACTGGACTATTAGGCGATATATATATATATATATATATATATGTATGTATGTATACATTATAATATATATTAATATTTTATATCCTAAATTTTATCTTCTTATTAATTACTGATATAAATCTTTGCTCTTTTAACATTAACCTTTTATTCTCATATATAATTTGTATTTTTTAATTTTTTCTTATAAAAAATTTTCACCTTAACAACTCCTATGCAAAATAATTATTTTAATAATATTTCTTAGTATTTCTCCCACAAATGTTTATTTCTCAACCTTTTCATATTCTCTCTTCTATTTTTATTCCATACTATTCTTTTACTCTCTTTTTTCCATTTATTCTGTTTTATTATTTAAAAGTTACATGTTTGGATGAGGAAACCTTTCACAATTTCAGCCAATATTGAAATTATTTTTAAGTTTTGGTATGGTTGTTCAAAATTCGTTTAGACATAAAAGATGGTAGAGAAATGAGATAATGTCGAGAGTGATTTATTTGTAATAAATGCCAATTTTTAATTTTAGAAATTATTTACTGAAAAAACCTTCTACATAATTATTTTTATTTTTGGTATGGTTGTTCAAAATTTGTTTAGAGAGAAAAGATAGGAGAGAAAGGAAATAACGTATGGAGTGATC
>JAOXJP010167448.1:0-12753 GCA_025762735.1 Platanus orientalis
AGACAGGGCAACCCCTCCCCCATAATTTTATAGTGAAAAATAAACAAGTTTTTGAAGATTTAAGTGTTCCCAAAGTGTGGTTGTAGTCATGTTCTCTCTCCATGTGGGTTGTAAGCTTATAGCACCCTAGTGCACTTGTGAGTATCCACCTCACCCTCCATCTTTCTCCAAGGTATCTTTTCTTATCTTCTTCTCTTTCTACTTTTTCTTTAGTTTCTTATTATCCTCTTTTTTTTTTTTCCTTATCTTCTTTTTCTTCTTTTTTTCTTGAAATCTCCATTAAAGAACCTTCATTTTTTTCTAAAATTCTTTGATTTGACCCATCAAATCTTATCAGAATTTTATAAAATTTTAACTATTGAATCCTGGAACACGTCAAAAACGGTTATAAAATTTTCAGAATTTTCTGATGCGTTAGAAGGGCATTTTGGTAATTTTCGGATATTCTATTCAAAATTACAAAAAATACCCTTTTGGGACCTTTTCTTCTATTTTATCATCTTTTTTCTGTTCTTTTGCATCCTAACCTCGTTTCTTAAATTTTATTCTCTAATGTCTTAGCTATTTGTGAATTTAAATTCAATTATTGGTTTATTTTTCTTCTGCATATTTTATTTCCAATTATTTGAGGCCTTTGAGAAATATTTCACATCAATTTTTGGTATCTTCTCCGTTGTACTGCATCACTCAATCAGTAAAAAAAAATCCTAATCTTGAAGTGATTCCTATGGGACCATTTAGATGTTAAGTGAAACCACTGGCATAAAATAAATATTTCAGCATGCCACACACAAGGATAGACAATAGTAGTGGTAAATTGAGAGCTTCTTTAACTGTGAGTATAAAGTGAGGAAATTGGGCCCAACAAACTTTCCGTATTGCAATACATGTGCCTTAAGGCAAAAAACAATGTTTTAAAACCTGGACCAGCCCAGTCAACTTAGATTGTGAACCTCTTTTGGATAATTAACTTGAGGTGGGTTTAAACTGAATAAAACTTTTCAATCTGGATAATTCACCTCAAACCAACCAACTCATTGCAACATTCAACAAAAAGATGATCCAAAAAAATATAGAAGGTCATGGGGTCATCACAGAGAGAGTGAGAGAGAGAGAGAGAGAGAGGGCGAGGAGGAGGTGGAGGAGAAATAAAGGATTGAGAGAAGGCTAGGTTGAATTGAATTGACTATATATTACCAACGCCACTGAACCAACCTGGATTCACCCACTGATTGAACCAGTTTGATCCAATCCCAACACCCTAGCTAGGTAGGCATCCAGTCTCAATTTTAAAACATTGGGGGAAACAAAATCAAATGACAAGCTTACCCACCAAGGTGAAAGCATTGGAGCGACCATTTAGCTAAAACTCTTGTCTTCTACACATGTTTTTTGAATTCCCTCAAAATTTCCCTACTTTCTGTGTGTGCAAAGTATAATGTAAAGGGAACGAAATTTTGCTGATATTTTCCTATTTTTTGGGATGATATGAAAGTTGAAACTCAAGTGGATATAAATATTCCCTACGATAAAAATCAACAATATACAACAACAAACAACCTTATCCCAACTATTTGGGGTCGGCTACATGAATCCTGCTCCGCCATTCCGCTCTATTTAAAGCCTTATCTGCTATTAAATTACAATATATGACCGAAAATATCAAAATATTACTTATTTTAATGCAAATTTCATCAAAATCAGCTCATTTCATGGAAAGCCTGATAATCTGAAAAAGTGAAAAGTAAATTTCCATTGCTGCAAATCTATGTCCCCAATGTCTTTTAAATCTCAAACCCTAAATGAATTGTGTGACATTGACTTGTAAAGAGGGGCCACATTTCATAACATTGATAACTTAGGCCTTAATATTGTAGATACGTAAAATAATAAGAGTACAAACACCCTTATTTACAATAGTGCAAGCCAACTCGAAACTCTGTGGTATTAAGGAAAGAGAACATGATGCAAGAGTAGTGTTTTGGTTTATCATGTTTATATGGTTTTATTGTATGGTTTTTATATGGGAACAAAAAATCCTCATTTGGGGTGATAATGCACCATATCTTCTTAGCAATGCCTATGATAGTCCCCTATTCCTCCTTCACTTGATGTTTCATGGAATAAACACATTTTTGTAAGTACAAGCCAAAACATATTAGTATGAAGCCCTACCAAAACGAAACCTCTATAGTTTTACAATTCTCTGGTATCAAGGATCATGGATCAAAATATCAGAATCAGATAAAGCTGATCCCAATCCGATCCATGTCTGGATCGGCTAATCCAAAGTTAAAGGACAAAATTAAAAGGATCGGCCGATTTTTCGAACCATGTCGAGGATACATATCAATACCATTGATATGTATTGTCGATGCATTATAAAATTTTATAGAGAAGGTCCATTTTTAAAGGTTTTGAGAGGTTTCGGTATTGATATGTATCAACACTAAATGGAACCTCTTCTTAAACACCCACTCATGTTTTTTCTTTCAAAAACAAAAATAAAAAAGCTTGATTGGTTGTTAGTATACACCTTTTCAAGGACTCCATTTGAGTCTATTTGAATTGACAAACTATGATTTGGCCCGGGATCAAAGGATCAAATGCGAAACCCTATTTTTGAGAAAAATTGATGCAGCACACTAGCTTTGATACCAAAATTGATGCAACACACAAGCTTTGTAACCAAAATTGATGTAGAATGATAGCTAAGACTTTAAATAAAACTCAAGATATGTAGCGGAAACAAGAATAGGTTAAAGAACCAAGAATTGAACTTTAAGCATACCATACGTAATCAAGATTTAATGATTTGAAGAATAAAATGAAGAAAAGGAAGCTAAAAGAGTTTAGGCTAGAAAAAGGGAAGAAAATAGAAAGAAAAAAACCTAAAAGGACAATTTTAGAATTTTTTGACAGAATTCCAAAATTACCAAAATACTCCTAATCGTGCATCAAAATTTTATGAAACTTTCCAGATAGTTTTTGACATACACAAGTCTTAGGTTTAAAATTTCATGCAATTTTGAGTTGATTTGATTTATCAAATTATATAAAACTTAGTTTAACATGTACTTTAATGAAAAACTCTAAAACCATTCAAGAAAATCTTTGATTCTAGAATGACAATGAAGAAGAGGAATCAAGGGGATGATGAATAAAGAAGAGAGAAGAAAGAAAAAAGAAGATAAGATGGAGAACAATAGTACCTGGTGTGGGTAATTACCTACCTTAAAAGCCCTTAGACAATATCATCATTGAGTTCAAGTTTAGGCAAAAACTTGTAAAAGAGGAATTCAACTCATGGAGAGCAAGAAACCAATCAAATTTTTTATTAATTTCATCATACCAATACAAAAACATGCAGCCCTATATATACAAAGCGGATTTATTGTAGCACTTTTACTGTAATGAGACTGAAACACCAAGGGTGTCTGGTGACACGTGGGCAAAAAAAGTGAAAAACACCTAGTAGTGATTATTTTTTGTGATGATTCACTTTTTCCGTCCGCATGTCACCCGACGCCTCGGTGCTTCAATCACACTACAATAAAAGGGCTACAGGAAATCCGATTTGCTATATGTAGGCTCACAAACTCATGAAAATAATAAGAAACTAAATTACAAACTTCTAAATTAGTAGCTTACTTGCTACCTAACACTTTCATAACCTTAAAACTACTAAAAACTTGACTTTTTAAAAACAAAAGCTGCTAAAATCAAGCCTTTCTAGAAGATTTTAACTAACACTATAAGAAGGTCCCACTTTGACTTGTTGACTCTAAAATTAATAAAATACCATTGGCAATAATGCATTATTACAAAAATACCCAAAAACAAAAATAAAAAACCACCTAGGTTTTCAACTCTATTAACTCATAAAACATTGAATAAAATAATAAAATAACTCCAAAAGACTTCATCATGTGTCCCAAAGATATTCTTCCATGTGTCTTCTTGTATACCTTCATGTTTCTTTTTGTGTCCTCATGCGTGGACCCCACCAAGGCCATATGTGGGTCCCACCTTGCTCTAATGTCCGCATCAAAAACTTTAGTAATCCAAAACTATAACTCCTTTAGGCCTATATTTTTTATATTTTGCATTTTTTTCCTAATCTATACTTTAATGGATTCGAAATTTTTTCGATAAAAAATTAATCAAATAATTAGTTCAAAAGTTTAAAAACCCTAGCCAAATGCACATAATTTGGTCTAATTAATTATATGTGATATAACCATGCATGATCTACATAATGCTGCAATTTGGTAGTTTTCTAGGATATAAAAATATATATTTATTTATTTATTAATCAAATAATATAAAAAATTGTAAAAAATAAATCACTCCAAAGTCCAAACTATATATTTTTTCAAAAAAGAAAAGAAAACTCAAATCTTGATACCAATGAGTGATTATAGGAGTCCATTTGCATCAAAAACAAAATTTTGGCCCCAAATCTAAGGATCAAAGCCAAAACCCCATTTTTTCAGCAATAACTTTGGTAAGTCCAAAACTACTCCTCCGTTTAGTGCAAATTTTTATGTTATATATCTATGCCTAATCTACACTTGCACGGAGTCAACTTTTTTTTTAACATAAATTCTTTAATTATGTTATCCAAAAAAATAAACTAAATTGGCAAGGTTTTTGTCACCACTTGGCCACGCTTATCCTTAACCTTAGGTCATCGTATATCCACAATTGTTGATGTCCATGGATATTGAGAATTATGTTTATCAAAGTTACGTCAATGACTATGAGACGTGGTATCGCACTATGTCGTTGTAATCTACAACTACGTAGAAGATCAACTCCATCAACAAATGCTTCGTTGACACCATGATGGGAACAACAATGATGATTTTAAGCCATCCTGAAGCTTTATGTGATATTGATGTGTGGTTAGAAATTGGGACTATTGTTGTATAATATCATATTGTATGGAAGCATCCATTGCAAGGTTGACCAACTCAATTTTTTTTACTCGACTCAGATAGCTTAGGAGTTAACTCGAGTTGAAAGTCACTGTAGCACCAATAGGTGATAAAATGAAGGAAAGTCGATTGAGATGGTTGGGCATGTGCAACAAAGACCAATGACTGCACCAGTTAGGAGGAGTGAGACAATACAAGTTGAAGGTGCTAGAAGGAATAGAGGAAGGCCAAAATTGACCTGGGTGGATGTAGTAAGGAGGGACATGGCAGCTGGTAATTTAACGGCAGATATGGCCCTAAATAGAGCGGAATGGCGGAGCAGGATTCGTGTAGCTGATCCCAAATAGTTGGGATAAGGTTGTTTGTTGTTGTTGTTGTAAATAAATTAAATATTTAAAAAATATATAAAGTATTGTCCATTTTATGATAAATGAGCATTTTTTAAGAAATATTTAACAAATTAAAATATATATATATATAGTATCTTGGATCAAGTATTGTCCATTTTAGGATAAATATAAGCATTTCATAGTAAAATAAATTAACTACTAATCGTCTAATACCATAAAAAAGTAGACATAACTAAATTCTAAAACCTAAAGTCTAAAGTAAAGTACTACTATCAGAATTAATATATTAAAAAACCAAAGTACATCTTTTCAAAACAAAATACAATCCAATCTCCAGGATTCATACTTTTCTTTATTTTTTCCTTTCTTCTTGGGTTTTGAATGTCTTTGAGAGCTCACTTGTTGGAGACTTGGAAAGAAACCCCAAGTTCAAAAAAGATTAAGGTTTCACATTATATTACAACTAATTTATCAAAAAAAATTATATTAAAACTTGTCTTAAGATCCATGTTTTTAGGTTTACATTTCTTTATTTTCATGTATAAACAAAATTGACAAAACTCAAATGAGTCACATGAATTGGCCTGAGTCAAAGGAGTCAATCGAGTCAACAACTTGACTCGGATGAATCAGGTATAGTTTAGAGTCAACAGCATAACTTGACTCGCTAGACTTTGTGATGAGGACATGGGAGCAAGGTGAGACCCACACTTGGCCTTAGTGGAGTTCACGCATGAAGCGATTTAAGGAAGATGCAATGTTCTATGGTTTAATAAGGGTCTTATAAAGGGTTAACGTTTATTTTATGTGTTCATGTAATAAGGTCAATAGTGCCAAGATGTTGGTTGTTTTTTTAGAGTAATCCCATTTTTTATGTTTACCCCACTTTTTCAAAAGTCAAAACTTGTTCTTTTGGCTGGATTTTGGTGTAATTCGATTGGTTATTCAGTTACCTTTCTAACGAGACCAAGATTGCGGAAATCCGATGTGATTTAGGAAAATTATGACCAAATTACTAAAGGGGTGTCAGTAAAAATGGGAATAGTATATATAATTTTATAATGAATGAATGAAATTGATAAATAAATAATTTTCTTGCTTACTAGCTCTTGGCTATTGTGTTACTCATTTGTGAAGTCTAAAACCCAGAAGTGGTTTTCCCCAAAGGTGGATTCCTTGGATTTATGTGAGCTTGGTGGAGGCTAAGATCCCCTGTTTTGGGCTTGGAAAAACTTTAAATCAGGTCTTTATTTTTTATTGGTTCCGCTACATCACTTTGGTTTTTATTGATACTCTTGGCTATTATTCTACATCAACTTTAGTATCATCTCTATTGTGCTGCATCATAATCCCTATCGATACATAGCCACCAATGTTTCATCAGTCCACCTGAAACCTGCATGTGCGGCCAATTGTTGGGATTGGCTTGTGTATTCCTTCATCGTCAAATTTCCTTGTCGAAGTTGGGTCAACTGAATATGTACCTGCCGTTTTTAATCCCAAGATTGATATATTTTATTCTTGGTTACTTTCATCTCTTCCAAAGTATTTAGGACTCCACAACACCAAAGTTCAAATTTTGAGATCTGATAATGGTGGAGAATAAATTTCTTGTGAGTTGTTTTCGTTTCTTGATACATCTGGCATCATTCACAAATCACTTGTCCAGGAACTTTTGAGCAAAATGGGGTGACTGAAAGAAAAAACAGACATTTACTGGAGATTACTCGTGCAATTATATTCACTATGCATGTGCGAAAGACTTTCTAGTCTGAGGCCATTCAAATTGTAACTTACCTCATCAATAGGATGCCCTCTCGTGTCCTTTCTCATAAATCTCTACTCAAAATCTTGTCTCTTGATTCCTCCCCGTTTTCTTTGCCACCCAAAACCTTTGGTTGCATTTGCTATATACATGTGCCCAAATTTGATCGCACTAAACTAGATCCAAAGGCATTTAACTGAGTTTTCTTGGGCCATGAGATAAATCAGAAATGGTACAAATGTTTTCATCCCCCGACTCGTCATCAATTTGTGTCTTGGGATGTGACTTTTTTTGAGTCCATTCCTTTTTTCTCTTCACATAGTACATCTCTTCAGGAGAAGCAGTCTGTACGTGAAGAGATGTGTATTCCTATTCCGGCTCTAGTTCCATTTTATTAGTTTGATGGTAGAAGTAGCACTAATGGAAAATGGGAGTTTAAGTTCAAGACAAGTGTACATTCGTAAGAATAAAAAGAAAGCATCCTAAGAAGAAGAGGTCATAGAAGCAGGAGCACAGGACTTGGATTCTCATGATCCATTCCAAGCGTCAACTTCTAAGCTAGTTCTTGAACCAGGTAATATCCCACCTCCTCAATCACATACCTTGATTTGCCCATAGCTCAGAGAAAGGGTGTTAGGACTTGTACTCAACAACCTATGTCAAATTTTGTATTTTATCATGCATTATCTCCTTCTTTCCGATGTTTCTTTGTGGCCTTGTGTTTTGTTTCTGTCCCTCATAGTGTATCTGAAACATTATCATATCCAAAGTGGAAGGATGCAATCGTTGAAGAGATGCAGACATTAGAAAAAAAATAAAATGTGGGATTTAGTGGACTTTCCAAGAAGACAGAAATTGGTAGGTTGCAAGTGGATATTTACAGTCAAGTACAAGTCAGATGGATCTGTGAAGCGGTATAAGACACGTTTAGTTGCAAATGGTATAATATACCCAAACCTTTGGCATAGATTATCAATAAACGTTTGCCCCAGTAGCAAAAATGAATTCAATGAGAGTTCTCATTTCTCTAGCAACAAATCATAATTGATCACTCTTCCAATTTATGTGAATAATGCTTTTCTACATGGAGACTTAGAGGAAGAGTTATATATGATCACTCTCCTAGGCTTCCATATGCCGAAATGCTGATGGAAAAGTCTGTAGGTTAAAAAATGCCTTGTATGTTTTGAAGCAGTCTCCACGAGCATGGTTTGAGAGATTCAAATCAGCTATGCTAAGGTTGAGATACCGATATGCTCAGGAAAATCATGCCTTATTTGTAAAACAAAAGGACACTAAGATTACAACCTTGATAGTGTATGTGGATGGCATTGTAGTCACAAGGAATGATGAGACTGAAATAACTCTGTTGAAAGGAATCTTGGCACAAGAATTTGAGATCGCACTAAGCATGTGAAGGTTGATCGTCACTTTATTAAAGACCATCTCAAGAAGGTAGCATCTGTACTCCCTTAATTCCAACTCAAGACTAACTAGCTGATATTTTTACCAAGGGTCTTAGAGGAACACATTTTATATATTTAATTGGCAAGCTGGGAATGACAGATATCTATTCTTTAGCTTGAGGGGGAGTGTAGGAGTATATATACTGGGGGTAATGATGCAATGTACTTGGAGGTTTATATACCATATCTTTGGTGTATAAAAGTTATTATTATAACATAGTATGAGATGTGATGAGTATTAGACACTGCTTTTCTCCTAAATATGTCTTCTTCTCCCTCTCTCTCTCTCTCTCTCTATCTCTCTCTCTCTCTCTCTCTTTTTATCTTTGATTTGTAGGGTTTGAATCAACCAAGTGTCACTTGTTAGTGTTGTTTGTATGGAAAAAAATTAGGTGAGAACGAATCTTGTGAGAACTGTGAAAATGACATTAGGGTGCGGGCACATCAGCGCCGAAAAGTGACAAGTACCCCCCAAAAAGTGTAAATCACTTTTCGGTACTGATGCGTCATAATCCAAGCCCTGTTTGTATGGATTGTTGATGTCAATAAGTCTTAATGCTTGTGTTCTTCTTGCTCAGGTTTGATGTGTGTGAAGGAGGTGAATTGGGTTTGATTAGAATGAATAGACTATTCTCCCATTACTTTTATTAGAATATGTATAATGCATACACTATATGATATAGTATAGTAAACTAATACCGTACCAACCTATACATACATGCAAGTAGAGATGGGCTGCCCATTTCCCATTTGCAGTTTGCGGATGATATGATGGTGTTTTGTGAGGCCAAGGCTAGTCAAGTGGGTTTTTTGAGATGCATTTTGAGATATTTTGAAGCGGTTTGGGGTTTGAAGATCAACTTGGCTAAAAGTGAGATGTTTTAGGTGGGGGAGGTGGTGAATATTCAAGTTCTTGCTTCTATTCTAGGTTGTAAGATTGGTAGTCTCCTTGCAATGTATCTGGGGCTAAATTCAAATCCAATTTGGTTTTGGAGCTAGTGGTGGACAAAATTAGACATAGGCTTGAGTCTTGGAAGGCTACCTTGCCCTAAAGGAGGGTGCTTGGTGCTGATTAAAAGTTCTCTTGCTAGTATCCCAAATTTCTGTCTATCCCTATTCACCATTCTGGGGCATATGACCAATTTGATTGAGAATTTTTTTTGAAACATTTTGTGGAACGATAAGCCTGAGCTTTTTATTTTTATTTTTTATGGATAATGATAATAATTTTATTAAAGAGGCAAAAGCATGATATAAGTGAAAATAACAAACAAAAGCAAACCTGAACCCAACCAAAGAAAGACAAAATCTACATCAACAAACAGGCATATTGTCCCCCATATACACACTAGTTTGCCCCACGCTCCATTTCGCCAATTTATTTGCCATAACATTTTGAGCACGAGGGACATGTTGCACCACCACCTTGAGCTCATTAATCAAGATCATAGCTTCATAAATAGAGTGCCGAAACCTCCATGGGCTGTTCTGGTCCCCTCTCCCCAACTAATGATTGACTTTGAATCGCTTTCCACAATGCAATCATAAAGGTTTTTGCGTTTTAGCATCCTTAAGTATTCCAACAGCCCCATAAGCTCCGCAAAGATAGAGTCATTTGTGCCTAGTGGCCTTGCTTTAACACAAACAACCTCACTAAGATGGTTCCTTACAATGCACCCATATTCGGTAGGGCCTGGGTTTCCAAAAAAAGCACCATCAAAATTAGCTTTGAGGCTATTAGCTAGCAGGGGAATCCACTCCATATTCAACCCTTGCTGTCTTAAGGGGCAACCCGTTATGCACGTAACCCAATCTGTCACAAAGTCATTCGTAGATATGTTTGAGAATTCCGTTTTCGCAAGCACCCATGAATGCACATTGCATAACACAAGGTCAATGACCGACCAAACATTTCTTTGTTTTTCCTCAAAAATTCTTCTATTTCTTTCCTTCTACACTCCCCAAATAATGCCCTGAAGTAACACTCGGATAAACATTTTGCCCTTAACTCCTTTTACTCCTACACCCCATTGTTGTGCGAGGTCAACAATGGTCTCAGGCATCACAAACTGATATGATATAGCACTTAGAAAATAACTCCACACCTTATGGGAAAATGAGCATTGTATGAAGATGTGATTTCCCGATTCCCCATCATTCCCACACAAGTGGCACACTAAGGGGGAAAGTGCCATGAACGGCCTTCTCTTTTGGAGAATATCACATGGGGAGGGGCAGCCGAAGACCATTTTTTTGGGCTAGAAAGAATTGAGAATCTTGACTAGAGGATGGGGTTCCCCCCTGATAATAGAGAGAGAAAATATTTGCGAGAGAAACTTCCATTGGAAGAAGGAACCCAAATTCTAGAATCAAGGTTTGCATTAGACAAGAAAACAAGTTGAAGACAATCCGTGAGGTTACCAACCAACGACACCTCCCATTCATGGTCACGGCAAAAAGAAAAGTTCCACGAAAGGCCACTATGGTCTTGAGACAAAATGTCAGCCACTTTGGCCTCCTTAAGAGGTGCAATATGATATAGGTGAGGAAAGGCTACGTTAAGAGTGGAATTTTCCCACCAAAGATCCTTCCAAAAATTGTTTATCTCACCATTTCCTAGCACAAACCTAGTATGGGGAAAGAAAAGAGGACTAACTTGAAGGATAGGTTTCCAAAACAACGAGTGAGAATGACGGATGGATTGGTTGCATACTTGCAATCCCACCCATTAGCATCCAACTCGTATCTACTGAGAAGAATGGAATGCTATAAGCTCCCTTGTTCTGTTGCAAATCTCCAAAGCCATTTCCCCAATAACGCCAAATTTCGCTCTTTAATCTTCCTATTCCCAAACCCCCTTGCTCCTTTGGTTTCACTACAACCTCCCACTTCACTAGGTGATCATTCTTTTGACTTCTACCTTCCTAAAGAAAATCCCTTTGATACTTTTCAATTTTCAACATAACTTTTGAAGGCATCTTGAATAGAGACATGTAATATACCAGAATGTTAGACAACGCTGCCTTCATCAACGTGATTCTACCCCCCATAGATATGTAATTCCTTCTCCAAACAGCCAACTTCTTAGCCACCTTCTCCACTGTAGGATCCCAAAAAGATGTAGCTCTAGGGTTCCCACCTAAAGGCATCCCAAGGTATTTCAGAGGCTAACTCCCCATACTACAACCTACTAAATCCGCTAGCTCCAATAAATCCCTTTCCTCCACATGAATCCCTATCATACAAGATTTATTCATATTTTCCTTCAAACCTGAGACCACTTCGAAAACCTGAAGGCATAGCTTCATGTTGCTAATATTTCCCCTATCTGCTTTAAGGAAAAGAATAGTTTCATCCGCAAATTGCAAATGAGACACCATGATTCGATTATCCCCAATTTCGAACCCCTCCACAAGGTGAATTTGCTCCGCTCTTTCTAATATAGCGCTCGACCCATCCACAACTAAGGAAAAAAGAAAAGGGGACAATGGATCACCTTGTCTTAGGCCCCTAGAGGATTTGAAGAATCCTTTAGAAGTCCCATTCACCAACACTGAGAACCATGGATCCACAATGCAACCTTCCATCCATTGAATCCATCTTCTTCTAAGCCCTTTTTGCTTTATCACCCAGAATAGGAAATCCCAATCGACCCTGTCATAAGCTTTTTCTATATCTAATTTGCATACCACCCCTTGCTCCCTTGAACGATTTCTTGAGTCCACACATTTGTTAGCTATTAAAATGTTATCTATAATTTTCCTTCCATTAATAAAAGCACTTTGGGTAGATGACACCACATTCTTCATGTCTCCTTTCAACCTCGAAGACAACACTTTGGAGATTATTTTGTATAGGCTGGTCATCAAGTTGATTGGATGATAGTCCTTCAACTCTCTCACCCTTTCTTTCTTGGGAATAAGAACAATAAATGTTGGTTTCATTGCTATGTTCATCGATCCCCTTTCGTAGAACTCTTCAAACACCTTCATAATATCACCTTTTATAATATCCCAACATTCCTGGAAAAATAACATAGTGAAACCATCTGGACCTAGAGCCTTAGCCCCCTCCATCCCGAACATTGCCTCTTTGACTTCCTCCTCGGTGAAAGGTTTTTCCAACTCAGTAGCCTCATCAAAAGAGAGCCTCGACTCAAATCTGAGCTTAGGAAGTATCATTTGGTTAATTGGAAATCAATTTATCGTCTAATTCAGGCTGGGGGTTGTGCA
>JAOXJP010167459.1:0-12753 GCA_025762735.1 Platanus orientalis
CCTAAACAGAGTGGAATGGCGGAACAGGATTCGTGTAGCCGGCCCCAAATAGTTGGGATAAGGCTGTTTGTTGTTGTATGTTTTAAGATGTGTGAAAAAAATTGCAATTTATTACTTTATAAAATGAATAAGATCTATTGTATCCACCTTGTTGCTACCCATATTAGACTATCTAACATAAACTCCTCAGGGAATTCAACTCAAGGCTGTCTTTTGATTGTTGGAATTGAAACTTCCTTGAGTTTTGGATGAATATTACCAATTTGATAGAAGATTTGGCTTTGTTGGCTGATAAGAATTCAAATAGGATGAGGTAATTTCCTCACTTAATTAGAGTTTAAACTCTACAAATATAGGTTAAGTTCTGAACTCTTGTACATCATGGGAGTTAGATTAGGGTGATATGCAGGTAATTTCCTTGATGCTCATAAATTCTGCTTGATCCAATGTAAACCAGGCATTTCCACGACAATTTGGAGTCCAAAAATCTAAACACAGTCTAAGTAAACTAATTTATCCGACAATTACAAACTTCAGTGGAAACTCTTAATTCTCCCTAGTGTCACCTAATAGAATGAAAAGCTCTTGCAAGACTTTCCTAATTAAAATACTTCTCTAGCACTTAGTAATAATAATGAATGTATTTTACTAAAAAAAATTCTACATAAAAAATCTATATCTAACTTGGGTATGTATGCCTGTTTGAGAAGGGATTGATATGGCATAACGTGTGTGTGTTTACAGGTTTCCAGTGACTGCATCATTTCACCCCTTCTCCTATGGGTGTAAGATGCTTATTAAGTCCACCTTAGCAAGTTTTTTGACTTTTGTTTCCCTTTCTGTTATCTCAGTGAGAGGATGGAGAAGTTGTAGAGAGATTTTTGTAGGGTAATGCTTTTAATCTTAGGTTTAACTAGTGTGATTTTAGTTTATTTTGTTATCCTTCCTCTGTTCTTGTTCTTGTTCTTGTTCTTCCTCTTCTATAAAATTAAAGATCTCTATATTGTACAGCCTACAATCAGCCATAATCTCAATCAAGCCTGATAAACCTTTGTTCTTGTTCCCAAATCCTTGACCATAGATTTTTATCAGCTCTATTGAATTTCATCATATATTTTCATTATCGAATGCCAGAGATCCCTCAAGTACCCATTCTTCTTTAGTGTCTCAATTTCATAACCCATCCATCAACTTCTTTAAACCCTGATGCTATCCTATATTATCTTTTAAATCTTTTGAAAATAACGATTACTTATTTCTCAACCTTTTCCACTAAATCACTTAAAATCAAAGTTTTTATTTAATTATTTATAAACCCCTAATCCTAAATTTCTGTATGATTTGCAACCATAGCTTTTACAATTTCCCAAACCATAACCAATTTTTTAGGGAGAGACATCAGATTTTCATTTTCTAGTTTTGCATAAAAAATGGTATCAAAGCGTAGCTTTGAGCATGGGGACAATAAGTAGCAGGAATATTAGAGTAGATTGACTGATCAATGGTGGGATGGGTGGCAGCTTTTAAGGCTTGCTGAAGAAAGGTTGAAGAAAATGGAATTGCATTTGAAAAAAAAAAAGACATGAGGTCTGGGAATGCACTTAACCTTGGGGAGATAGTTGTAGAGTTTGCAGATGAAACTGGACAGCACAATGAAGGTGATGCGTTGATTAATAATGGGCAGATTCAGGACATAAAACAGTCCTAATTAATAGGATAGCCTTTAGGGTTGTTTGTGGTAAAGCCTGTGCTTCACAATCATCAGTAGCTAATGTGCTATGTGAAGTTCTAGATTAGGGAAGATATTAAGGTGATGACACCATAGGAGATATCTCTAAGTAGGTGTTGATGTTCCTGACCATGATGAGATGATTGACTCTCAGTAGTTTGTTGATTGGTTAGTTACATGAGGAGAATTTTGATTGGTATAGTATGAAGGATGATCAGAATGAGATTTGATAAGATGAAGTCAATAGTGTGGTGGTATGAAAGGTGATGTGCAAGATGATGATGATGAAGAAGGTGACACTTTTTTGTTTCTGCTTTTGAATGAAGTCGGATGTATCTTATAGTCTCTTAGAAAAAGGACAAGTAGGATTGGCTTCATATTGCTATATTCCACAAATAATTTAATTGTGGAAAATTTTTATCCCCCATCATCATTGATGTAGGCAATGGCATAAATGTGATTCCCAAGAGTGTTGTAGCACATTTGAAGCTAAAGCCAAGGAAACATCTACAACCCTACAAAGTTGCAGGACTGGACAAGACCACCGTATTAGTATCTAAAAGATGTTTATTTCTTTTTTGAGATTGGTGAATATAAAGATTCTATTTGGTGTGATACTATTATTATGAATAACCTACTGGTAGACCATGGCTTTATGACATGGATGTGTTTTATAATGGAAAATAGGAAAATGTATTATTTTGAATCTATGAATCTTGAAGGTCTTAAAGTAGCCATAAGTAAATAAGTGTGAGAGCCTCTCCATCTACCTAATATAAAACAATAAAAGCAGAGTAATAGCCTGTTTGGCAGCCACCTATAATGTAATAATTTCATTTGAGTTTCTCAAGGCACTTATAGCCATGAGGTGATGATTTGTAATGAACTAGTTCAAATTTATACTGATTTGTTAAACTACAATTAGAAATGAAGTCATCTTAAGTTTTTCTATAAAATGAAATGACTAGTGTTATCAAGCACAAATTGGTGCAAATCTGAATGGTTTCATTGCAAAACTTTCCCATTGTGGCTACAAAAGCCTGGGAAACTCAAATGAAATGATTACATTACAAGTGGCTGCCAAACGCAGCCTAAAGAAATTGGCGTAATCTATGTTGTGCTGGTTTATGAGGTGGAGGAATTTGTCATGGAATAGGAACTTGATGTGTGCCCAAATAATTTAGTGAGCTATTATTTGTTTTTTCAAATTTAATTCAAGATGAATTTCCTTCATGCATGATGTGCATCACGCAATTGATTTGGTGACTGGTTATTCTTTACCAAATTTGCATACTTACCAGATGAATCTTATTGAGCATGCTGAGTTTAAGAGAAATGTTGATGGGTTCTTCAAAAGGGTTTTATCAAAAAGTGCCTTAAACTTTGCGTTATTCCTATCCCATTGATTTGCAAGAAGGACGGCTCATGAAGAACATGTGCGGACCATTGTGCTATCAATATAATTACTATAAAATATCAGTCCCATTTTTTAATGGCTTAGATGATATGCTGGATATAATGTCTAGATTTTCTAATTTATCTGAACTTGACCTTCATAGTGGGTACCACTAGATTTGGATAAAACTTGGTGATGAATGAAAGATGGCATTCAAAATCAAGATGGACTTTACGTGATTATGCTGTTATGGTTGACTAGTGCACTAGTATTTTTATGTGAGTTAACTCAAGTATTTTTCCCTTTTAATGGTCACTTTCTAGTGGTTTATTTTGATCACATCTTGTGTATGTTAAAACTACGAAAGAGCATATTCTTCATCTTTAACAAGTGATGAAGGTTCTCCAATAAGACAAACTTTATGTTAACTTGAAGAAGTGTTCTTTGAGTCCAAGTATCATGGTCCTCAGATTTGTCGTTTTTCTTGGGGTGGAAGTGGATCCGAAAATAAAAGGGCTATTATCGATTAGCCAATTCCAATTAATCTACATGTGTAGAGATTTTATGGGTTGGGTATTTTTTACTAAAGGATTATTAGACATTTCAGTACTATTATGGCTTAGATAACTAATTACATGAAGAAAAGAGAGTTGTCTTGGTCTAGGGTAGAAACTAAGGCCTGTGAGAAGATTTAAGAAGAGAATGGCTGAAAATATAGTTTAATGACTTTTAAACCTTAGAAAATCTTTGAGGTTCGTGCGATTCAATTTCTGTAGGTAGTAGAGGTTTTCTTAGTCAAGATGGCCATCCAATTGCCTACTCTGCTAAAATGCTTAATGATAAAAAGTAACTGTATTTAACAAATGATAAGGAGTTTCACGAACATGCCAAAGCATTTCATCATTGTGTCATCGATTTCATAAGGAGTTTGTATTGTATTCAAATAATCCGACATGTCAAGTGGAGAGCCTATCTTCGAGATTTTACTTTTGTCCTTAAATATAGAACTTGTACAAATAATAAGATAGTTGATGCTTTGAGCCAGAAATACAGATTCTTCATTCTATGTCAAAATCATTGGTTTCAAACAATTGAAGTGGGATTATGTTGGTGAAGGAAATTTCAAGTCTTATTATAGTATTATGCCTAGACAACACGATAAATAACTATACATGATGGGTATCTTTTCTAGGACATTCTCAATGCTTGTATGTTCTCTTAGAAAACAGATGACATGAGAGCTTCACTTTAGAGGTTCTTCTGGCCACTTTGAATGCAACAAAACCATTTCTATGCTTGAGGGTCACTTCTATTGTCCTAGTTTAAAGCGTAACATTGCCAAAATAGTACAACAATGCCATATTTGTCAGACTTCTAAGGGGAGGAAACACAACTTTGGTTTGAATACTCCATTTCCCATACCACGTGAGCCTTGGAAAAGCCTTAATGTGGACTATATCCTTGGGTTGGCAAAAATCTTTAGAGGGCATCATTCCATTTTGGTGGTGGTAAACCGATTTCAAAGATGACTCTCCGCCTAGAAGCAAGACTTTTGACGCAACTTATCTACCAAAATCTTCTTCAAAGAAATGGTATGCCTTCATGGCCTTTGTAAAACTATAGTTTTTATTTTTTATTTTTTACCACAATATAAAATTTGAATTAGTCGGAGATCATTGAATACAAAATTCAGTACTCTAGTGCTTTCCATCCTCAAATTGATGGGCGAACTGAAGTAAGAGTTTGGGTGATCCGCTAAGATGTCTTATCAGGGACCATGTTGCCAAATGTGATTAGATTTCACCCATGGCTGAATTCACTTATAACAATTTTGTTAACCAAGTTACAGGGAGAAGTCCATTTAATATGGTCCTTGGAGATTAGAAAGAAAGCCTGTTGACCTAATTTCTTTGCCACCCCTAGCAAGACCAAGTGTAGGAGCTGAAAGTTTTGCCAATCGTCTTCTAGATAGCTCTAAGAAATGAGTATTTAGAAAGCTAGAGCTAATTTGCATAAACTGTTCGTTGAGTTTTAATGATGGTGACTTGGCGTGTTAAATCAAAGGGATTTACTAAGGATACTTTCTATAAGTTGTATTCTAGGAATGCTGATTTCTACTTGATTCAAAGGAAGATTAGTGCTAATATTCATGTCTTAAACTTTCTAGATGACACGGGTTAAGTCTTATTGAGCCCAGATTCCATGCACACAAAAGATGTGTGCATGGACCAGGGGGCTGACGCATCAGCCCCGAAAAGTGATTTACACTTTTTGAAGGTGCACTTGTCACTTTTCGGTGCTGATGTGTCCGCCCCCGGTCCATGCACGCAACTTGCACACATCTTTTGTGTGCACGAAATCCATGGGGCGTCTTATTTATCAAGTAGATGACATAACACCTTATTATGGGCATAATGACGATTCTAAAGCTGCAGATCTAGTTGTTTGATGGCTTCCTCCTTTTAAGCTTAAGGAGGATATCAAGGATGTTGTTTTGCCTCAACTAGTAGAGGAGGTTATCAAAAGCATCTTGTTAAATGAATGAGAAGACCACTATCTGAATTCATCTGGAACATGACAAAAGCGGCGAGGATTTTCTATGCCGATTTAAACCTCCGCCAAGGTCAAGGGGTGGCCACATCAGCATCAGAAGTGATTTAGACACGCCCCCAAAAAGTGAAAAGCACTTTCGGCACTGATGTTTCCACCTGTTTGACCCTCAGCGGAGGGTTGGTGTATAAAATCCAAGCTGCGACAAAAGAGTTAACTCAATCCAAATTTATATGATTAATACCATGACTTTAACTTGCCTCAAGTTCCATCAAGCCCAGGGAGATAAGGATTAGTCTTTTGAAGCTTAAAGCCGATAGAGAAAAGGGCAGAAAAGTTCTCCCCAAACTTTAATGTAGAATGTCGACAATGATGTAGGGCTCACATGGAAACTCGATGGAATGTGTGAGGACCACATGGGGTTATAGAGGAGGCCCAAATACACCATGAGGCTGAATTGTTCTGAATCCTTAGTTATTTGTTTTGGTTTTGTTCAATTTCTTGGACTTTTGTACCTAAGTTGATTCTAATATATTTTGATGGTATTCTGGGTTTATTTTGTCTTGAAAAGGTTTTTTTTTTTTTTTTTTTTATAGGTAATGGTGAAGAAAGGGTTTTGAACCCAGGTCTGTGGCATGACACCCACAGACCTAACCAAGTTAGCAAGCTGGTCTCTTCGTCTTGAAAAGTTGTCTCTCAATATTGGTAAATATTTTCTGTTAGTTTCTCTAACTATAGTCAACCTGGGAGAAAGTAAGGCTAGACATGTCGAAGTCTATATACAACTTTGCAATTTAAAATTTGTATAATAAATTTAAATGGAGTATATTAAACACTTGATATAGCCATGCTTTGGTCTACATCCAGATTCTGAAGGTGTGATGTTTTTAACCCTAAGTGTGACTATTGGGTTTAACTAGTGTAATTAGGGCTGACCTGGTCTGGCTCGGCGCAGCCTGAAAAGGCCCACAAGGTGCATGCCATACGACACGAGAGGTGATTGACAGGCTCACCGCCGAGGACGTAAGTCCTTGAACTTGTGAACCATTTTGCTTTCCTCGTGCTGTTAGTGAATAGTGATGATTATTGACTTTAAATTATACCTCTTGATATGTTAGAGCAGATCCTTGGGAGCAGTTCAATGAGGAGTATTCCAGTCTTGAGCAGCTGCCGGATCCTCCTGGTTTGCCTCAAGTCATAACAGTGGCATCTAGGGGATCGCTGCTGGCACCAGCTGCACCCTATTGATGGATTCATTGTATGGGCAGATTCTTTTCTCCTCGGAGACCTTCAAGGGAGCGAAGGTTTGCGGCTTAATTTCTTCCATTGGGACAAGACAATACAGTGCATACTAAACGGATCTGCCTAGGCCCCTTCACTGATCCCAACAAGGTTTAAGTGTCATTCATCCACACTTTCAATTTTGAAGTAGTTGCTATTCTATATGTACAAGTTTGGACACTTTGCTTGTTTGGGACAGCTCTATAAGCCTTGTCTCCCGAGTTCCTCGTGGCATGAAGGCCACCGCCTCGTCCTCTAGCACGATGATGGCATTCAGCTTTCTCACCAGGTTTTGGTGTTCAGTTACCCCATGATCCCCGCTAGCTACACGTTCTCTTCCCTGAGGGGAACCCAGAATATGCAAGGCAATAGCTTTCTTTCCTCATGTTTATCCCATTGCTTTCAAAGCTATGACTCACATTTGCGTTAGTCACAGGTATCGATTAGCTCCTATAGAGAGCTACTACAAAATGCTCGGGGGCGTGGAGAGGGTACATCAGACTTTGACTGCACATCTACAATTCAAGTTGCAAACTTGTTCTACCTCCTCTTTTGGCATGGCTCATAAGGTAACACGTCTTGGGACTTTGTCTTGCCACTTTTGTAAACTTGAATTGCTTGATCTTGAAACTGAAACTTTTCTTTTTTCAGGCTGGTCTCAGTTATCAAAGTCAAGCTCGAGGAGGCGGCGGCATTTGGAACCAGAAGCAATTGACGAGGATGATGACGGTGGGGACGATGAGGAGACAAAAGATGAAGACGGGGAGGAGAATGATTTGACTACCTTTCTTTGTGTAAAACTTATTGAGGTTTTGGTGCCTTGGGCACCTTGAGTGGGTAAACTTGACACTTATTGAATTGTAGCGGGCCTTCGGGTCCCTTGTTTATTCATTTTGCATGCCCCTTCTCTTTTTATTAAATTATGTTGATTCCATTACCCTTTAACTTATTCCATTATTATTATTTGAATTGATCATGTGCAAAGAATTGTTGGTGGAGTGGATCCATCCCAAAGAATTGTTGGATTGAAACCAACTACTTGGAAGGAAGAGAATAGAAAATCAAGAGATTAGTGTGTTCTTGATGCTAACAAACAAATAAAAACAAAACTACTTTATTTATTGTATAACTAATGGATACTTGAAATTTCATTCCAATAACTTAAAAATGCCAATATACAATGTAGTATTTATAGGCTACATCACAAAAACGAGTTTGGACTTACATTAACACTTTTAGACTTTCTATGTATCAAACTACGAACCCATTAAATGAAAATACATATATGTAGAACTTCAAAGTGAATGTATCCAAGTTCCAAGATGAATGTAGAACTCAAAGATGAATGTAGAATTCCAAAATACATCAAAACTCCAAAACCCAATAAAAGACTAGCGAACCAAGGAAGACTTTTAGTCTTCCAAGGAGGAAGTTAATGGGCCTAGCTTAATTAATATTCCAACAGAATGACTATGGCACAGAAACTCACAGGGTTGTTTGGAAACGAGTTTTAAGTTGTGCAGTGCAAATTTGGAATGGCACAGCATTGTAAGGATATTGTGCGAATTAAGTGCCTCCATCCCATAGAGAATTGGCGATGCTTTTGAATGAAGACCTATGCTAGAGACCTCCCTGTACTGTGTTGTTCTAGTTCTGTTTTGAGGGGTTGGTCCTTCTACAGGCAACAAAACTTCATTTAGCATACACCCCCAAAACAAATAATATTAATACATAATTGTCCTGCCAAGCAAAAAGGAGATCGTATCCTTTAACCCCCAAGGTCTTGGGCTCAAGTGGTGGTAACTTGCCCAGCAACAACGAAGAACATATATTTATCTAAACATTAAACTTATCTCAAAAAATAATAAGGAAAGACAAAAAACACCATTAATGTACACAACATATTCACCCAAATGAATATTAAGCTGAAAACACTAATATTATCAGCAAATTTTATAAGCATAATCAAATTTTGTTAAGGGGGGAAGGAGAAATAATACAACTATAAAGATTACAATGATTCCCCAATGGATGTTACCAAGGAACTGATACATTTAGGCATTGATGTATTTTCACAAATTTTAATTCTTCAAAGATTGAAAAAGTTAATCTTTCATTCACAGATTAGAATTGATAACCTCATAAGGATTACAGGGGAAATGGCTACTCAATTATGTTACAAGAGGTGGTTTCCACAGGTGAAGCCTAGTAACTCTTCTTCTCAAGAATCCTACCAGGCATTTTTAAGCATCTGACTCAATTTATACACGAAGCCGGCCAGTTCTACACACGAAGCTCTCACTTGACATGACTCAATCTACAATTTGAACTTTCAAAATCCCTTGTCTTCCCAGTCGACAAAGACTGAATTTCGTTTGCGCGATATGCAAAGCTAGCATACTTCGAAGCTCATTAAACCTTTCCATCCTGTGAAGGGAGGTGCTGCTCCTCTTTCATGGTTGTTGAAGATGATGTAGGCACAGAATTGGTATGTTTAGAGGGAGATGAAGGAGGAGAAGGAATAAGCTTGGGCAACATTGGTTCCCAGTAGCCCTTGGGCAACCTTGACGCCTCTGAGAGAACAATGAAGGTAAGGAGACTCAATAGCAAGCCTTTGTGCCACCACCCTAACATTTCGTTCAATCAAAGGCTGCCACAGCCCTCCTTTTAACTCTCAAAGGTAGCTTTAGAGAACCATTTAGAGAGTTTGTGGAAGCAGACATGTTGATTAATGTATGAAGGCTGCCAACTAGTATTGCCAAAGAAAGATCTCTCAATGGCAGACAAGGGGGTATTTGATTACTATTAAGCTCTTAAAAAAACTCATGTTGCTGCCCTTATTATCTTTTTGAAGTATGAGTCTGTGTGCATTAGTTTAAGAGAATTTTGTATTCCATTAGACCCTAATAAGTTGGTTTAATCTTAAAGCTTTGATAGGAAATTTATACTTTTTAGTGACACTGGAAAATCAGAAGATTTGATGTCAGACTTGTTAAAGCGATTTTGTAAACTCTAATTAATAATAGCACTTAAATATTTATAATTTAAATACATTTAAGATGTTGTTAATTATAGTTTTCTTGATTTATAGACCAAAACGTGATACAACGCAACATTCCCTTGTTGCCGAATACATTGTGTTCTCTTGTATAGGGATGGAAGCAAAAGAACAAGCATGGGGACCAGTATGGGCATGCCCATATAAAGGCATCATGACTAAACTAAACTCTATGTGGCCTTAATTAAAGACCCCATTAGTAAAGCCCCCCTTAAGTCCATTGTTGAATAAACAATTTCAAACAGGAGCTCCTTTATGCCAAGTTTCAATCATACAAACATGAGGAGAGGGCTCTAACATCATTTTTAGATATGTAAGAAGACAGACAATCTTCAAAAGAAAACTTAAGAAAAAGCTAAAAGTTAGTCACAATTAAGCATCTTGGAACTGTGTATACAGTTTTGCCAACAAAGAAAAATGTTCACTACACAAAAGGAGATTATGTTTATCAGTTGTATCAGGTAAAGTAAGATATTGTCATATCTTTTTAACTGGGTAAGTTGAAGAATGTTGGATGAAAACACATTATCTTATTGTGGGTGTCTTGGGACAGGATGGACTGGTGGTGGCGCTTTGCGCTCCTTGCTCAAAGTGATTGGGGCCACTTGCTCACATACATAAGTTTAGGTTCCTACTTCTCATGGCAGTTTATGTGGAACCTATCTGGCATGTCCTCTATAACTAAACAGCAGATTAATTAAATTTTCGGATCTAGTGAACCCAATCCTAAATGACTGTAGGTTAAAATTTGATCCAGAAAATTACTGGGTCATTAAGTTCAGTGAGATAGGTCCGAAACTGGCCTGCTCCGTTTGAACAACGAACTGGATATGGGTCGGGCATATCATTGAATCTGGGTCGGATTTGGGCACTTGTTGGCTCTTTGCAACCGGGTCTGAGCCTTGGGAATTATCTGATCCTTGCTGGGAAAAAATATAATAGTATGCACTAAATCTGACCTGTATTTCAGAAATGGGTCAGACCCATTTGAATTTTATGCAGTTTTGGTTCTTGGATCACTGGTCCAAGTTGGCCCGGTTATGGTTCGGCATATATAAAGTTGGAGCTGGCTGGATCCTCCTAATCTGAACCGTATCCAACTCTTTAAATGCCCTACTAAAAGTAGCCATTTTAGGAATAATACTCTTTAGCAATCCAAGACATTAAACAGTTTAGCAAATCTTAATGGGACCCTTATCCAAATTAGAACCGGGTTTTTCTCAAGTTAGCAAATAACAAGGAAAATACAAGAACCTTACCATTTACCTAACCATTGCTGGAAGTATGGGAATAGAAATATTTACCTCACTACTGTCAAGGCTTTGAGAATGCTTGCCAACATCACTACCTCCCCTTTACTACCCTCATTTGGCTACGAGGAAATGACTGTCAAGAATGGAGAGATTTAGCCTTTCCATGCATGGGTCATTGGCCGATGCACATGTTAATGGTCATTTTGTTACATTAATCTTGGCTTTGTTTTATCATCATTCTCTAATTCTTATCCCTTCTATTAGGGTTTGGCTAGATTTGGAGTCGTATGGTTGTTAAGTCATAAATTCTTCAAAATCTTGTCTAATTCAAGGTATAGTTTCTTTTATCCTTATCTTATCCTTTTAAAGTCTTTATTTGTATCAAATCACTCCGTGAGTCATGCCACCATTGGTCTTCATTGTACACAACACCATCTCAATCAACTCTCCCTCATTTTGTCACCTATCTTCTCAAATGCCTTCATTTCTAGCTTTATCCTTTCTTTCAAATCATTGTCTCAATATTCTCATCTTGGCTACAGAGCCTATTGCTTTCCACAGCATTGCTGGTACCAAAGGAAATAAAATAAATATTTAATGATAGGTGTGTTATATGTATAATGGATTAAATTTATCTGAAAGTTAGGGAGGAAATGTTCTGTCTCCAAAATTGTCAGTCCCATCATGTCCCCACACCACAGGGTTACTTTTTTTTCTTCTTTAATTTGCTCCCTTTTTGGATACCTACGTTTTCATTCAAACACTTATTTTACACTTTTGACATTATGCGCCCCAATTTTTGAGTAAGCTACCTTTTCATTTGAAAACCTTTTTTATGATTTTAACCATGGTTTAAAATCTCGCGCGATATAGGTCATATCGCGTGAGACGTATCGATTTCGTAGGTCTACGAGACGATAACACCTTATACTGCAAAAAATCAGGATTTAGACACCTTATCGCGAGTTGTATCGCACATGTTTCACGATAAATTGTTCAAAATACACTATTTTTTTAGTTTTTCTTTTAAAATCGAAGAAAGAGAGTGTCTCACGTATCGCGTATCGCAGCTGAAAGGAGACCTTATCACAAGCTTGAAAAATCACACAAAAACTCATTTTTGTTTCAATTTTTTGCTTGATTTTGCTTCCATTGCCTAAATCTAGGACTCCACTTTAGTCAAATTCATTTGAGAAAGTAGATTTGAGCCGAATTGAATGATCGAACTTGAAAACCTAAATCTCAACAAAAATTTTGGTAATCTCTCTATTTTTTTCTCTAATCCTTGTAGATTTTTTATATGTTATACATTTGTGATATATTTACGCATTCATAGAAAAAAATTTAATTTTCGGGAAAAAAATATTTATTATTATTTTTTCGAAAAATTAAAAAAAATCAAAAAATTGTATGAAATGAGCAATGTTTGGTCTAATTTTTTTATATGTAATACTACATCTCATTTTGCACATAATATATTAATTTG
>JAOXJP010167470.1:0-12753 GCA_025762735.1 Platanus orientalis
GAAATCCAATGCAATCCCATTCAAATGTCAAGAAATCAACCAAAAGAAATTACCTTTAAAGAGGCCCTCCTTGAACTTGTTAGCAATTATAGATTAATTCCAAGAAAAAAATACAGTAAAGACCCCTGCATTCATTCAAAAAATCAAAATGTATATGATTCAGTTAATGATATACCATCAAATCCTAAAAAAACCCTAAACAAACCCTAAAAAAACATTGAACCATCAAATCCTTGAACTCATTGGCTTCTTTGAAACCCTAAAAAAAACCTAAACAAACCCTAAAAAAATCGTTATAGGGTAAAACAAATATCTGCAATTCGGTAAATTGCATGAGAAAGACTGATTAACATGAAAAAAAAAGATGTAATTTAAGACTGAATGGAATGAGAAATCATAGGGAAAAAGAAGAGAGATGTAAGAGTATAGCACGAAAAAAAATAAATACAGAAAAAGATTGAACCATACCCCTTTTTTCTCCACTTCTTCCTCTCTTATCTTCTTCAATCCTTTTTCTCTATTTCTTCTTCAATCCATCTTTCCACTGACAAGCTTCTAGTGTTTTGGTCGTCGGAGGAGAGGGAGAGGTGAGAGTAAAGAGAGGGAGAGGGAGGTAAGAGTAGAGAGAGGAAGGGAGAAGAGAGCAGAGAGAGGGCAATGTAAGAGGGGAGAGAGAAAATGGGCAAGAGTAGAGAGGGGGGCGATAGTAGGGACTGAGAGGAGAGAGCTGAGAGAGCTAAAATCCTTTTTTACTCAGAATAGGTGCCAAGGAAAAGCAAGAAATAGAGGATGGGAAAAAACCTTAAATCTAGAGAGGGATAGGCCACTGCTTTTCTTGATAAGAAATGGAGGGGGAAAAAGGCTGGTGCCAAAAAATATTGCAACGCATCTTATACAGCGTTTTTGTAAAAAAATACAAAAACACTGCCTACAATAACGCTGTCAAAATCATTTTTATTTTCTTTATATTATATGTTCTTTTTACGTTGACACATGACGGACATTACGATTTCTTTATTCAATGTTTTATAAAAACAATATTTTTTATGTTTGTACAATGTTTTATAAATACTATATATTTATTTATTTCCTTTTTACTGCATTTTCTATAGAAAATGTTATATATTATAAACTTTATGCAACTTTTTACAAAAATACTGTCTAAAATTATGTTGTTAAAAACTAATTTTGTTGTAGTGGTTAGAAGATGAATTGCAGACCGTCTGCATTTGAAATTACTGTTAATGAAATTTTTTCAGGAGATGAATTATAAACCATCTTCATTTGAAATTTCCATAAATGACATTTTGTCAGGAGATGAATTGTAGACCATCTCCATTTGTAATTGTCGTACATAAAATTTTGTTGAGATGTGAATTATAGACCATCTTTGTTTGAAATCTTTGTAAATAGTATTTTTTCAAGAGGTGAATTATAGACCATATCCATTTGAAATTGTTGTAAATGGAATTTTATCAGGAGGTGAATTACAAACCATTTCTATTTGAAATTGTCATTAATGGCATTTTGTCTGGAGGTGAATTACAAACCATCTTTGTTCGAAATTGTTTTGAAAGATAATATATGTTGTTTCCAAATTTATGACAGCTATGTTAAGGACTTTCATCTTAGTGAACTATGGTGTGGCCAACAGTTGTCAGTGTTGATTAATCAAAGATTGAGCTTAGTACCTAGATTGGCAAAGCTTATTGTATGTTTCTTGAATGGAAGAGGTTTCTGTCTAGTTGGACAACGCATGAATGGTTTTTGTGATCTTTAGGCTTTGAATGTGCCTCTCTTTTCTTGTTGGGAGAGTATTTGAACACAGATGGGGGTACATGCCTATGTTTGGAGAGCTTTGCTTTTGCCTTACCAAATGATGATCCCGAAATGTATTGTGCTTTTGACTTGACTCAGGGTGCCATTCTTGGTTTCCACATTAAGTGTTTAATAATTTTTGCTCTTATTTAACAAGCTTGGGTTAGAGTGTCATTTCTAGGTTTTACTCTAAGCTTTGATTGATTTTTTTGTTTGTCTCCCTTTTTTTTCCCTTATCCTTTGAAAGGTTTGGGTTTTTTTGAAAGGATAGTTGTACAGGAGATATGCCATTTTCTCAATTTTGATTGAATGTTTGACATGTGTATTTTTTACTTAGGATTATAATTTTCTTGAAATGCTTAGGAGTTTGAAAAGAAGCTTTTTTTTGAATGAATGGTTTATTGAAGATGTTTTAAGGTTTGCCTTTGAATTAGGCGGATTGAATGCTTTGGAATTTGAATATGTTGAAAGAAAATGAATGGTTCTTTGCTAGAGATCCGTTGCTGTTGATGTGAAAAAGATCATGGTTCTATACAAAATGCCCATATTTTGAAGAAGATTATGGTTCTATATAAGATCCCTATGTTTTGAAAGAAGATTATGGTTCTCTACATTATTCCCATGTTATTGAAGAAAATAATGACTCTTTATAAAATCCTCATGTTTGGAAGAAAATTATGGTTCTTTATAAAATATCTATGTTTGGAAGAATATTATCATTCTTTACAAGATCCCCATGTTATTGAAAAAAGTAATGACTCGCCTCAAATCCATTTTTCATAGTAGAGAGACCAATGAACTAAGAGTATGCCATTAACCCTCTTACCTAATCCACATCATTTCCCATATAAACAAGCTAACCTGCTAATTTTACATCTATTCAATTCCATTTAACAATCACATCACAGCAGAATAAAAGAAATAGCATTCATGATCTAAAATAAGTGCAGTGGAAATAATATAATAACATCCATATCCAATATCCAAAAATTAAACCATAAGGGCCTCAACATGCCTAAAAAAGAGTATATACAAATCTCTACCAAAAGGTATATCCAAAATATTGAGTCTGAAATACATTTCCTATAAATAAACTAAAAGTAAAATGGGACGTCACATCTATTAGCCTAAAACCCCTCCATTATCTCACCTCACTGCATCTAAAACGACCACTACATACACTTGTACTCCAATACTCCATCTGTAGGTGGTGCCAATTGAAGTAAGCTTGATAGGCTTAGTGGGAGGGTATGCAGTTTATACAACACTAAAGGAGGTTAAAGATAATCATAGTAACAAATAGATGGAATCAAGATAGACCAATGAATCAAAGTAAGAATGAAAGTACATCAAGTTTACTAAACATGTATCCTTACTATGATTTGAGTATGCACATGTTATAAGATAACTACAAGAACATCCAAAGTAGATCAAGTTGAATCATGCATATGCTATATGCTACATGCTATATACCACAGGCTAAGTACTATATGCACATGCCCAGTAATATATGTGTCACATGCAAATCACAATATTGTTTCATCACATAATATATCTAAGTGTCATGAAAGGTCTTTGACAAAGTATATCACATAAACCATAAATGGTCTTCGACAAAGCATATCATATATAAACCATATAAGGTCTCTGACAAAGCAAGTCACATAACCCACATAAAGGTCTCCAACATATAACCCACCTCCCTAATGGTGGAACACACAAGCCTTTGAATGCTCGGATACAACCTTATAAGTGGGGCATACACATTTCTGAATGCTTACACAGTGGGGCATCACAAGTGCTCGCATATTGCCCTATGAGTGCGGCATCACAAGTTCCATATTATTTCCCCAGACTAGGGTAGTCCCATATTATTCCCTTGGGCTAGGGTAGTCCTCTAAAATTCCCTAGAACAAGGGTACCAAACAAATCCATGAATCAAAAGAAGCAATATATCAAACTCATGCTTTTATAAAATAATGTAGTCACTATATATATTTGTCATTTGTAAAAAGTATCTACATATTATATCTCATAAAGAGTCTAAAAAATGATGTAATAAATCACATAAAAGGGGTCAAATGTCAATATGCAAGTGAATGTACTTGGCTCATAACTAGGGACATAAGGGATGCTCATGGATGTAAAAATCTTTTATACCAACATCTATATAGGTTAAAAATCAAGTATCTCAAATCCCTTAAAAACTCATGTAGAAATCCCAAGTAAAGTGTCTCATAAAAATCCTAAAGTAAATCATGCCAATAATAATATGCACATGCCATTAAGAGCTACCACATAATGCAAAGAGTAATGTAGCAATATGAGGATCAATAGACTCACTCTAAATCATGTAAATCTAACTCTATAGACTTTCCATCAATATTAGAAATTACCAAACTCATGGAAATAAAACACTATCACCATATAGATAACTCTAAATTCCAAGAAAACATAACAATGGGGTAGAAAAACCCTTCCATCATGCTTATATTAATGAATCTAGAATCCACACAAGGAAATCAACATTCTCATGGGGTTTGAATATAGATTCATTAAAGCAAAGCTTATCCTCAACAAATCCAAGGTTCTAGGAATAGGGAAATCATGCATATAGAGCTCATCCATTCATACAACCAATTTTCATAGAGATTAATCAACAAATCTTAGCAAACATAGGGCATAAGCACATTTCTAACAACCTATAAAAGAAAGTACAAGTATAAATTGCATATACACTCATAAACCATTCTCATAGAGATTGAATCCACAAATATTAGTGAACATAGAATGGAGTCACAATTTCTATGAACCTTGGAAAAGAAATGTGTGCATGAAATGCATATCCACTCACAAACCATTTCTATAGGGACTAGAATCCACAAATCTTAGCAAACATAGAATGAAATCACATTTCTATGAACCTAGGAAGGAAAATTGCAATATAAACAATATATCTAACTCGTAAACCATTCCCATAGAGACTAAAATCTATAAATATTTACAAACATATAATAAAATCACATTTCTAAGAACTTAAGAAATGAAATGTGCAGCGTAAAAAACATATCTACTCACAAATCTATCAATCCTTGCTTCCAAGTGGGAGCTCATCTTTTACAACACTCTTCCCCTTGTAGCTCCTTTATCCCTTTAAAATCAAATAACAAAACCAAGATTAAAACCCATAATAGAGAAAGGAAATAGTAACTAACTTGTTTCCTAAACTAAATATAGGTTTAACAACTTACAAGTTTGTGGAGAATCACTTTTCTCTAAATATTTCCTCAAATTTCCTTTTTTTTCTTCAAAAATCCCTCTCTTAGGTCACCCCAATCCTAAATGAGGCAAAAAGATATTTTATAAGTGTTTTCTAGGGTTTCCCATTCAAAAAAATGACTTATGTGTGAACCAAGGTGAAATCTGACTCATAAAACACACAACAGGGCTTACCTGATCGATCAGAAGGTGCTTAATCAATCATCCATCCTTCCCTGATCGATCAGACCTCTTCTGATCTATCGAGACACCCCTCGATTAATCAGGTACTACTCATCGATCAGGTATGGTGCCCAAATTCCAAAACTCTTGAGTTTCTAGATTTTTTACCGTTGTGCACTAAAATGGTCATAACTCTCTTGATTCACATCCTTTATTATTTCTGTTTATTTTATTGGAAATTAGACTTAACCAACTTTCTTATAGTATATGGTTTGTACCCTAATCTACTCACGAATGGTGTTGGTGGGCCTGTGAATTTACCCTAAATGTGCAATCAGGATAACCTTCGAACTTGATAGGTTCGAGGCCCAACTTGGGTCTTACACTTATAACTTGGTCCAATGGGTCACTAAACTACCTTATGATATGTTTACAATATGTAAAATGAAAATTTTACTATTATGGGTCAAAATTATGGTTTTTCCCTCAAAGCGTAACCCCCGCTTTTTCTCGATTTTTTTCTTTTTTTTCACTTTATTTATTTATTTGTATTTTCCTTCTTTTTTTGATTTTTTTCTTGTTTTGAACCATTATTCTTGCCTTGTCTAGATCTTGTATATGAAAATGGTCATGATTTTTGGGGATGCGAGAATGAAAGAATGTTTAGCAAAATGGCCAACCAAAGGCCTCTTCATTTCAGGATTTCTTTTAACACAAGTTAGGTTTACATTAGTCAAGAAAATAATCGGTTTAATTGATCCAAGTTACATATTTGGGAAAATCCTCCCCCGATATTTCTCAAAAGTAATGCCCCATCAGATAGTTTCCACTTAACAATAAAGGGTCCCTCATACTTTGGTCGAGGTTTCCCCTATGACTCTTGCTCATGTGGAAGGACCTTCTTGAGAACCGATCTTCTTCCTCAACATCTATGGATCTAACTTTCTTGTTGAAAGCTATCGCCATGCGCTTCTGGTAGTCCTGTCCATTAATGATAGCCTGTAGTCTTTTTTCATCAATAAGGTTCAACTAATCATACTGGACATGTTCCAATTTTGATTCCAGACTCTGCACCTCAACCAAGATTCAAAGACTCAAAATTTCAACTTTAATTGGCAGGATTGCTTCTATGTAGTAGACTAAGGAATATAGAGTAGTAGCTGTCGATGTGCGAATGGATGTTCTATGAGCCATGAATGTATAGGACAACATTTCATGCCAATTGGAGTGGTTGTACGTCATCTTCTATAGTATTTTCTTGAGATTTTTGTTGGCTGCTTCCACTACTCCGTTCATTTGTAGCCTATATGGGGATGCCCAATGGTAGTGGATTTTGAAATTTTTTCAGAGTAGTTCAAGATCCTTTCCCATGAAATTGGTAGCATTGTCAGTAATGATCTTACTGGGAACACCGTATTAGCAAATGATGTCTTTGTGTACGAATCTGGCTATGTTCTTCCTTGTGACTATAGATAAAGTTATGGCCTCAAACCTTTTGATAAAATAGTTAATTTCCACTATGATATGAAAATGTCCATTGGCTATTTTTCGAGGCATGATTCCCACTACATTGAACCCCCACATGGAGAATGGCCAAAGAGTAGTTAGCTTGTGTAATTTGGAGGCTAGTGCCTTGATAATGTTGGCATAAGACTGGAAAGCGTGCAACTTTACATGACTACAACAATCTGTTTCCATTGTCGACCAATAGTACCCTAGTTAGAGAATCTTATTGTACAAAGTCCTACCATGTAGGATAAATTGTGCTGCTAATCTCTTGAGGGCGCGTTGTTCATTCATGGAAGTCATGGAAGGTAGAGTTTAATTTTCAAGATATCTCTTAATGTTGAAGAACCAGGGTTCCTTGTTTAGGTAAATAGTCACAATCTGATGATAGTAAGCCGGCTTGAATCCTTGCTGAATTTCGATTGGTCTCATATTTGTATCTTGCAGGATGTCGAATAGAGAAACTAGGGTGGCCAAAGCGTCTATAAACCGGTTCGTCTTTCAACCTATGTAGTTGAAAGTCAAGTACTCAAAAATTTTGGAAAGGATTTGTAAGTACTCATGGTAGTCCAGAAAACTTTTCTTCTCTAATAAACCAATCTTTAGTGGCTTGGAAAATGACCAGCGTTGAATTACCATAGACTTTGAGTTCATCAATGACTAGGTTAATATCTACCTTTAAAATAATGATGCAAGCTTCATACTCGGCTATGTTGTTTGTGTATGGAAAGTATAGTCTCACAACAATGGGAATGAGGGCACCAATAAGAGAAATGAGAATGGCTCCAACGTTGTTGCCTATTTGATTTGTAGCTCCATCAAAATACATCTTCCATTAGACAATCTTGTTCAGCTCATCTTCAACACAAAGTATATGCTTATCCGGGAAGTCACAGTTCATGGATGTTAGTTCGTTTATTGGTCTGTCTACTAAGAAGTTGGCTATAGCTTGCCCCTTGATAGCTTTCTATGACACGTAGCTGATGTCAAATTCAAACATCATAAGCCATTGGGTAATTCTTCTTATGGTGGCTAGTTT
Organism: Platanus orientalis; assembly: GCA_025762735.1. NCBI lineage: Eukaryota > Viridiplantae > Streptophyta > Magnoliopsida > Proteales > Platanaceae > Platanus > Platanus orientalis. The sequence goes on from JAOXJP010167470.1 coordinate 7,805, forward strand.
CTCAAATAGATATTTGATGGGGTGAATCTGAGAAATCAGAAACACCTTGAAAGAAAGGAATTAATATTGTAGCCTCTTGGTTGCATATACCAAAGGCAGACAAGTTTTCTCAAGAGGGGTGTATCTGGTTTTGTAATCCATGAAATGCTTGCTCAGATAGTAGATGGCTTACTCCTTTATTCTTGTTTTGTCATATTGTCTAAGTATGTAACCCATGGGACTATTATGCACTGTTAAATACAATATCAAAGGATGGTCGGGCTCTAAGGAAATCAACACTGGTGGGCTTAGTAGTAATTTCTTGATTTTATCAAAGTCAATCTAGCAGTTAGTGTTCCATTTAGTTGGAACGTTCTTTCTTAGCAGCTTGAACAATAGCTCATAAATGGGTGCAATCTGGGCAAAAATTCGACTTATGTATTGAATATGGCCTAAGAAACTACCTACATCTTTCTCTATATGGGGTGTAAGCATCCCAATGATTGCTTTAGCCTTGGCAGGGTCAACTTTGATGTTTATTTCATTGATGATGAAACCCAAAAACTATCTATGTGAGGCCCAAAAAATGCACTTGTTTGGATTTAGATTTAACTTGTACTTTCTTAGGTAGACAAACAACTTCTATAAATGCTTCAATGATCCTCATGATGGCAAGATTTGACAATCAAGTCTTTGACGAAGACCTCCATCTCCTATGGATCATGTCATGGAAAAGGGCAGTCATGGCCCATTGATAAGTTGTCCCTACATTATTGAGACCAAAATGCATGATCTTATAACAGACAATGCCCCAAGGAGTAGTGAAAGCATTCTCTTTTTGGTCTGCAACGGCCATCTTAATCTAGTTGTATCTAGAGAACCCATCCATGAAGGACATCATCTCATGTTCAGCAATACTATCAATAAGCACACCAATATGGAATAGAGGAAAATCATCTTTGGGACTAGTTCTATTTAGGTCTCTATAGTTAATGTACATTCAGACCTTCTCATCCTTCTTATGCACTAGGACAATATTGTTTAGCCATTGTGGGTATTGGATAGATAAGAGAAAACCAGCATCAAGTTGTTTTTCTATTTCTTCTTTAAGTGCAAGGGACCAATTGGGTTGAATATGCCAAGGCTTTTGTTTGATGAGGTGGATACTTGGGTTAATAGGTAGCTCATGGGTAATAAGGTCAGTGTCTAGACTAGGTATGTTTGCATAGGTCCATGCAAAAATGTCAATGTATTCTTGGAGTAAACATACCAGGACATGCACTAGATCTAAGGTATTAGGGGTCTCGATTTTTACAAATTTGGGGGAGATTTCAGATCTGAGATTTATCTCTTGGAGGTCATCCTCCATGGGAAGATTTTGATTTTTCGTATGTTTGAAAGCATCAATAACCTTGCTCGGCATTAACTCCTCATCATTGTAGTCAATCCTTTCCTATTTTATTAAATAATAGTTTTTAGTATGAGCCTAAATGGAAAGGGTATAAATACCCAAGGAGAAACTGGTCTTTGGATAAGCCTTAAGCTGCTTATGTACCCGATATATTTTCATTGATCAAATGCCAAGGAAAATTGGTCAGTCAGGATCAAGTTGCATGTAGTTCTAGTATCAAAGGATGATATATATTTTTTTATTTTTCAAAAGTAGCTGAACCTAAAGTGATATCTCAGGCTTCCTATAAACCTGACTTTTTTACATTGGTCATATGCTAAAAACATTGGTCTGTTAGGATCAAGCCACATGTAGTTCTCGTTTACAATGGTTAAAAAAATGATTTTTTTTTTCCAAAAATTGATTGAACTTAAAGTTGTGTCTCATGTTGCCTACATACTCGCTACATTTGCATTGGTCTAATGCTGACGATATGAGTCGGTAGGGATTAAGTCATACGTAGTTCTTATTATAAGGTTGATAAACAAGAGAAAGGAAAACTGTAAACTAGAACAAGAATTCTAAGCCTTCTTGGGGGCACCTAAGCTCAATCATCCCCCAACCTGATCTATGGGTGCAATTCCATTAACAAGTCTAATCTTCTTAAAAGTATCAATTGGGGCCCACATTTCTGGTATGTTAACCCAGTTGAGATCAACCTCATTCAAGTCTAACTCTCCACTTGCAATCATTGATTGTAGTACTTTCCTGACATCACCTAGTAGAGAGAGTAGACTCAAAGGAGATGTATTGTCATCCCTATGCTCTAAAGTATCAGGGTTTAAACTTTCCCCGACCTCAGGGATGGAAGACACAAAGCTAAAGTATGGGAGATACTAGAATAATTCTGCCAATGAGAAAAAGCTTCGATCTCAAGAGGATAAACTAGAGAATCATTGATACTTGATGGAGGATGAATGATAATGGGTTATGAATATGTACTTCTAATTCTGACATTTGATTGATCTAATGGAAGGGATAAGGCTTGAGGATCATTTGGCAAGGTGATGCATGTTCTTAAAGGAGGCAAGGGTAGCTTAGAGATTAAGACAAAGTTTCTTCAAGCCTTAAAGTTAGTCCACTTCTTCTTTCTGGCCCACCTGAGCTAGTGCTTCAATAGAGGTTTGAACTTGATACCTTATTTGTATGGCACCCTGACTATCTTGACTTGGTCTTTCCTACCCTATGAAAATTAACCCAACCCTTTGTCTTATTTAAACTTCATTCGAGCCATCATACGAAACTTTGGAGGGAGGACCTCAACCTTTCTTTTTAGTTCTATAGCTTGCTTCTTTATGTTTACCACCTCAAACTGGTAAGAGGTGTATGTCTTGGGGGCTTGAAGGTTCTGGAATCTAAGCACTTTCTATCCTGTCATGGTAATCACATCTGAGTTTACTAGGATGGTGACAACCTCGTCATCAATTATGAACTTGACTTTCTGATGCATAGATGAAGGGACAACGCTAATTTCGTAGATCCACAGTCTTCCCAACAACATTGTGAAGGAGGATGGTATGTTTAGTACTTGGAATTAAGCATTGAACATTCTTTTTTCTATCATTAAAGAAATATCCACTTCTCCTTGGTCACGACTAATAAAGTTGTCAAAAACCTAATGTCACAAGGGTTAGGTCTCACATTCTCAAGAGGAATTCCTAAACTGTCCAAGGTGTCCCTGGTGTAAATGTTTAGGCAAACCCATTGTCTACTAGTATCAGGGGAATGCACGAGTTTGAGTGATGAACGGTGACATAGATTGCTCTATTGTGTATAGTCTCACCCTCAGGGATTTCTTCTTTCTAGAAAGTGAAGACGCATGGTGTATATATATGCCCCACCATGTTCTCTAAACAATCTGGGATGATTGATGCATCAACAAAAGACCTTTTGAATATGTCTAGGAATCTTTCTCTATGTGGCTCTAAAGTAGGCGAAAGACCCCTGATAGAGATCTGAGCTAGCATCTTGGATTATTGTTCAATAAAAAATAAGTGGAACTTCCGGATTGCTGTTTCAGGAGTCAGGTTTGGATAGTCCATACTCTAAAGGTTATATCTCTCTCCACAAAACTCCAAATTGAGAGTGGTTGGTTAATTTGGAAAGCTGAGAGAAAGATATTTCCAACCATATATAATGACCCTATGTTTACTCTAACACCTGATTGTCATTGATGCCTAAATGTTTTGACGCTAGATTTTAATTCACCCTTAAATTCAGGCATTAGGCTTAGGCAAAATCTAGCAACCTTGCCTTGGCCATTTGGGCCCCTTACCAATGTTGTAAAATTATAAATTCTTTTATGGTGGTAGGGAACTCTCTTAAGTGTATTGTGTCAAAAAATAATAGCAAAAAATCCTGCACTACAATCGGGTAAAGAAGGAACACAAAATCGATTTTTAAGGCAGGTTTGGAGAGTTATTCCAAGTCCCAAACCTACTCTAAAATTCATTAAATTTTTATCATAGGTAGGCTATCATTCTAGGATCCTACCATTAAAATTTGAGCTTATTTTTATTAGTACAAAAATCATACAAAAATTTGGACTTGCGAGAGGTCAAAAATTACATGCAGTGGAGACAATTTTGTCTCCACTATGTAACCCTAATTCAAAGCAATCTATATGACATACTTGGAACATCAAAGCAGCATAAAAAATGGGCTAAATAACTTATGAAACCTAAGGTAAACAAGTTTTAGGGCTTACCTTTTCAGGGCTTGGGATTAGGGCTTGGTCCTTGAGCTTTTCCTCTTCTTCCTCTTCTTTTGCTTTCTTTCTCTCTTGTCAATTTTTTTCAACCCTATTGTGCACAAATTTGGGGCTAAATGGCTGGAGCAATGGTTGGGATTGGTCTAGAGGGTTAAGGGATCAAGGGTTAGGATTGGTTAGGTTTAGTTCACAAGGATAGGTGACATGGACCAAAAGGGACAAGCTTAGGGCCATGTTGGCAGTTTCAATTAACATGATTGCCTAGTATGACCAAGGGAGGGGTTGATTTGTGCTTTGTTTCAACAAATGTGGAGATTGATTTGGTTTAGTTCATAAGGATTGGTGACATGAACCAATGGGAAACAAGCTTGGGGCCATGTTGGCGATCCACATGGTTTGGATTGGTTGGTGCAAATCAAGGGAGGGGATTGGTTTGGTTTTGTTCAACAAAAGGGGGAGACTGATTTAGTTTAGTTCATAAGGATTGGTGACATGTACCAATGGTAGACAAGTTTAGGGCTATGTCAATAATCCCAATGGTTTTGATTGGCTGAGGAAAATCAAAGGGGGGGGGATTGTTTTGGTTTTGTTTAAGCAAGGGGGGAGCTTGATTTGGTTTAGTTGACAAGGATAGGTGAGATGGACCAATGGTAGACAAGCTTAGGGCCATGTAGGCAACTTAAATGGCTTTGATTGGTTAATGGAAATCAAGGAAGGGGGCTAGTTATACTAAATGGTGGGGTGGATCAAGATCTCCATGGATATCTAAAATCCATGTGATTAATCCAAGGGGTATATAGGGTGCACATC
>JAOXJP010167481.1:0-12752 GCA_025762735.1 Platanus orientalis
AGTTTCCACAATTTTTACAATATTTCTTTTCGATATTTCCGACATTTCCGATATATGTCTTATTTTGGCCTAACCGACATTTTCACCAACACCGATAGTTTGAACTTTGCCTGTATGTGATGGGAATAGTGTTTTTTAGTAGGTTCTTTTATTTAAGGGTTTAGCAAATAAAAGGGAAGGTATAGAGTTTTATCTATTTAGGGAGCCTTTCTGCAAGTGCAAGTAGTTTCCAATTTGGGAAATCAGCTGTAACTTTTATAAAAGGGAGAATACCCTACGTATGGAATACATGTTGAAAATTTTATTCGGAACTTGAGTTGCAGTTGGATCTTCATCTTCTCTCACGGTTGGTGCTGTAAAACCCTCCTGTTAGTAACTTGGTGCTGCTAACAAACCAATCAGTTGGTGCTGGTCATATTTTGTTATTTATTTAATCATCTCTTCAACATCATCAAGAGCATTGAGCATGTAGAAGATTCTGTCCCAAGTATTGATAAAATTTTGGTTTCTTCAACATTCAGATTTTCTTGTTTTTTTTTTTTTTTTTGGATAGATATGTGATTTATTACTGAAGATTTATTTATTTTCCTTGCTGTGAGGGTTTATTCAATTCTGATGTACCTGAATTCCTGGATAAACCAGCAACTGGTTTGATTCAATTTAGAAGTGTTAGGTGTTTCAGAATGGAATGGTGGAACAGGATTCGTGTAGCCGACCATAAATAGTTGGGATAAGGCTGTTTGTTGTTGTTGTTGAGGTGTTTCAGAACTGACTGAAATTTGGTACAGAGTTAGAACATATATCTGCTGTAAATTTTCAAGTTGATCAGATAAATAGGGTTACTACCAGTCAATCCTACCAGGTTTGCTGAGTATTATTACTGTTGTTCTATATACTTTGAGATTTTAGATTAAATCATCATGGGCTGAACTCGTGTGGGTTAGTTTCATCTAATCCTAGGGTGATGTATCAATATTGTGGACTCATTATCAGCAGGATTACATCAGCTCGTAAGCTGTCCGGCATCACTTGGGCTGACTATTAAAAGTGAATTAACCAACTGCTCAAAACCTTAAGGTGTAAGGAGAACTACGAATTAATACACTTCAACACCCCCCTTTCAGGAGGTAACACTGTTCTCTCTTGAGAAAACTTGGGGAGCTAGTTGTGGGCATGCATAACATGTATAGCCAACGCGTGCACACTCATGCACAGCTACATCCAGGATAATACTTGTACTTCCACGAGGATTCGAACTTGCGATCTGGCTTGGCTTCGATACCATATTAAGAGTGAATTAACAAACTCTCATAAAAACTTAAGGTCAGGTTTCAACCCATCTAATAAACTCAACAAATTATACAACTCATCCAACTCCCAATCATTTAAATCCCTACGGATCCTAGGCATCCAAACATTTCCCCCATCATCAAAAGCATTAGTCACAAATTCCTTAGGATCAATAGCCAAAGAAAAAAGAGATCTGAAAGAATCCTTCAAAGGAAACTCTCCTACCCAGCTGTCCTCCCAAAAACGAATATTTTTTCCTAACCCTAGATTGAACCGGATGCAGTTCCAGAACACCTCTCTTAACTTCTGAATCGATTTCCAAATACCACAACCATGTCTAACCCGAACCCATCTTGCTTTCCAAATAGAAGCTAAGCCGAATCTAGCCACCACCACACGACGCCATAAAATATCTCTTTCATTCCCGAACCTCCATAGCCATTTAGCTAACAACGCCCTATTATGATCTTTAATCGATCTCATCCCCAATCCCCCCTCTCTCAACGATCTACAAATCAATTTCCAATCCACCAAATGATACCTATGGTGCTCCTCCTCATTGTTCCACAGGAACTTCCGGAAAAGGGATTCTATCCTAATCGCCACCAACCCGGAATGGTAAAAAGGGAGAGATGATAATTAGGGATAAAGGCCAAGGTAGCTTTTAATAAAGTCAATCTACCACCTTTCGACAAAAGTTTAGCTTTCCACGATTTTAACCTCAAAGTAATCACCACCAACCCTCATGTTATCACTGCTTGCCTAAGCCGAAAAGATGACTAGTCAACTACCTCGTCACGCACATTGTGCATCAAAGTGCTCCTCAAACGACCACGGAACTCCTAGCTGCCCCGCCATGTAGTACTGAAGGTCCAGCACATCCTCGAGCTACCGCTCGAAACATTAAGTCCATTGACACCTTTTGAGGGCACCATGAGGTTTCATGCAAGATGTTGCCCTGTGCCTTGTTTCCTATGCCAAGCCAAGCTCTTACCGGACACCAAGATATGCACACATGAGCACATAGACCATGAGATAGCCTAATCAATCTACACTGTCCACCACTGTCACACAATGTTTGTGCACTGGTGTTAGCCTCATGCCTAAGCCTAATGCATAGTGCTGCCTACGCCAAGGCCCCAAGCATTGTCCCTAAGGGAACCCGACCCAGTAGAAAACCCTAAGCAACCCCTCCAAGAATCCTAGAGCCGCCCCCAACCACTGTCGAGGAATGTAATCACAATTTAATTCATGCAAGCCAGGAGCATATTGAATGGCACCCAATTCGTCATTCCATCCATGCCTCATGACATGTCTTCTTGCTCATACCAATGCCTAAAGCCACGTGCCCATGCACATGCCAAAATATTTGTCCATGACATTCTCCCCTAGTTGTCTAGTTGGTGCCCCTATCAACACAGGCCCAAGTGCTCACTTTCGGCTTGCACAACTGTTCCTTATGCCCATATCCTAAATCATCACCTAATGCCGCACTGAACTCAGCTTTGAAAACTTTGTACACCACCTACTACTCGACCGATCCCTATCTTTAAGGCACTATGTTGTGTGAATTCCGTTGCACACAAAACACCATTATACACGTTTCTTTGTGAATCCAACGTCAACTCTAGGACGCTTGCTTGACTCCCCAAGCAATACTCTAGCACTGATTCTTTAAACATCTAAGCTTCAGACTCTTCTAAACACAGCTTTACCAACGAACAAAGCTCAACTCAAGCACCACCAAAGCCTAAAATCAGCCCAATTCACCCCATCCCCGAGGTGCAGTGCACCAACCACTCCACACTTCATGCGTCCGAACATTTGGCTTCCTGTAAATCAAGTTGTGACTCCATCCGTCGAGTCACAAATCTCTCCTCCGAGAGCTCCATCCCACGCACCCCACAAGGTGTGGCTCACAAGCCAACCACAATTCGTTGCGGCATGGTCCCTTCCCTTAGGACTTTTAATTTTGTAAACATGTCTCATCTTGACTCACCCATGCCAAACTACCGTTGATTCAAACATGCAAGCTTCTATATAGTCTCATAACTATAACATCACATTACATATCCAATCAAGTTATATCCCATGAACATCCCCAATGTTTCATGGCCAACAACCCTACACATTGCTTAAAACCACCCTTGCACTATCCATCGCGTGTTGACTCTTCTGATGACTTCCCATTATGAACCACCTCTTGTCTTAACACATAATCTTCTAAATGTTGTCTCATACCAACATTGTACCCGCTATAATATCAAACAAAATGGCCTCTCAATCTCACCTTCCTCTACAAACTGTCAACGCAACAATCCACCCACACCAACATGCACTAATAAAGCTTTTCACTCCATCAACACTTGCTTCAGTCCCTAGGTCCTCCGAATATTCCTGCCTTAGAACTTGTCCATCGAACTCCAAAGTTCATTTGTGGCCAACATCCCTCACTAATATTCAAAACCACCTGTGCCAATCTCTTGGACTTACCTCATCCTTGATGTTTCCTTGATATTCTCTAACAACATCCTTCACCCTATGTAACATACCGATCTCGCATCTGTATGAAATCTAACACTCAACTGGCCAAAATAACAAAGCTCACTCATGAACTCTACCCACACTAGTACCTAAAACAAACAACCACCATCATGGCACAAATATCACTTCACACCCAACATTACTTGTCTTTGAATACCATGGCTTTTGTGCATCCCCACTTAAGCTTCTAACATATCTCTCATGTTGCCTGAACACTATTACTGTATGGCTCAACGTTATCCTCTTATGTTGCCCCTCAAGTCCCTCAACTTCCCATGTCTTCACTCCAAGAATGCATCCATCAAATTCCTAATCGAATTCCCACTGTTCCTTAAACTCATGAAGGTCTTCCTTAGCTTGCCACAAGCTTTATCTATATCAATGTGCCACCCTAATACCTCAGTCCTCTGCACCTTCACCCTTGTACAGCAGCACCTTACCTTCCCTTGAGCCAACACTTAGTCACTTCTATAATGTTACACCAATACCTCATCAGCCCATGCCTTTGCCCCAAGTGAACTATTCATTTAGATTCTCATTATTCTTACATTTGTATTGCTCTAGTACATGAGCACATTGCCTTCACCTTGAACATACTTCTTGATCTTTGTATTGTGCAACTTTAGTACCTCAGTAACCTGTGCCTTTACCCCAAGTGAGCATCCATCCATTTTCTCAAATTGGCTTACCTCCACGAAGCTATCTTGTTGGCACCTCCATGTTGTTTCTCTTACGCCAATGTGCATTGGTTATGCTGCCTTGATAAAACTCAACAGTCAACACCACAAGGTAACCTCATTTGTTGGATGTACATGGCACTGATGCCATTCAGCGTCACCTACTAACATGCCTTTGAGTAGCTTCCATGAGCCATCAAGACCTTTCCTTGTAAGCATACTTGCTACACTAAAGACTTAGTTCACCTGTGTTGTTGACATCATCTCAATACTAGGCAAGTCTTACAACAAACTTAAATGATAGAAGCCAACAGCCCTCCGTTACTTGGAACCACCGCAATCACGCTCGATACCTCCATATCAAAAGCCATCAACCTTCATCACAACAACCCAATGTTGCTTCAAATGCCTAAGCACCATGCACTCTAACACTAACTGTATCAAACGCACTTCAACCTTAGCTCTGATACGTCACATCTATCAGAGGTCATCTTGTAAACCATTAACCACGCTCTAATACCAACTATCACGGTATCCTTAAGATCAGGATCCATAATCTGGCCTTACTGGGAAAGTGGCTTTGGCGGTTTGGTGTTGACAGAGAGAGCTTGTGGAGGAAAGTTATTGTTGTTAAATTTGCGTGCAATTCGGTGTGGGCCCCGAAGGAGGTGAGAGGTTCGCATGGGTGAGGTATTTGTAAGTCTATTGTGATAGGAAATGCCAGATTCCAGAATTTCATTAGCTATGGGGTTAAGACTGGGTTGGATATCCGGTTTTGAAAAGACAGAGGGTGAGGTGATTTCATCCTGAAGTCTCTATATCCTAGGATCAACTTGATTGTTGAGGATGTTCTTAGCTCGGTGGCTGATAACTTTGATTTCTTGGGTGAGGGGATGTGGTGTCCTAGGTTACATGAAAACCTTAATGATTGGGAGTGGGGAGAGTGGTTGAGCCTCTTGGAGCTCTTAGGTGGTTTCAGGTTGTGTGAGGAGGCGAGGGATTGTAGAGTTAGGGGGTTGTCTAAGAAGGGTAGTTATACCACCAAATCCTTCTATGAGGGGTTGATGCTTGGGGAAGCAAGTCCTCGGTTTTTTAGGGGCATTTGGATTTGGGGCATTCCTTTAAAGATTAATTTCTTTATCTAGACTTCTTTCCTAGATAAAATTCTTACCCTAGACCATCTCCAATATAGAGGGTGGAACTTGGAGAATAGATGTTGTCTTTGCTGCAAGGATGAGGAATCGGTTGAGGGCATCTTTAATTACTGTTTGTTGACTATGAAGGTTTGGGCCTCTTTCCTTTCTCATTTTTGTATTGTTTAGGTTTTCTCATCTTCCTTTAGTGATTAATCTTGAGTTGGTGGTTGAGTGATCTTAGGGGGATCAACTATTTAATCTGGTGTTTCCTCTCTGATGCCATCTGTTGGGTTATCTGGAAGCAAAAGAAACCTCCGAATTTTTTTAGGACAAGAATGATAAGTTTGAGAGGATTATCATCAAGATTTGTGAGCTTTTACTGGAGTGGGCCACTATTGCCCCTTCCTTTGTTGTGTCTGAGTTGTGGTTAGCTTGGGAGGGTTTCAGCTTGGTTTTATTGTTGTTGTTATTATGTTCTTGAACTGAATTGGGTTGGCTCCTTTTTATCTTTTCCTTTTCTTTGGTTTCTTCTTCTTTTTTTTGTTGCCCTTGCCTTGTGGCTTTATTCTTTAGCTTCGACTCTTCAATAAATCCATTTTACCTCTCAAAAAAAAAAAAAAATACCAATTAACAAGGCCTAATTTTTCTCTTTGTAAAATTATGCAGCACCCCGACCATCACCTAGCCAAGGCTAGCCTAAATGTCATTTGAGCCTCGATATGCCCCATATGCATTGACAAGAATATTTCTCACCAAGAGCACTGAAATGTCAAGCCCCACTTGATCAGCTCACAAGTTCATTGTGTCAGCATGACGCTCATCCCATTCGTAAGATCCCTTGTGTCAAGCCTGTTTAAGAAGCCCAAAAGTTCTTTCATTGCGTTGACATGGTGCTCATCTCACTTGTAGGGTCTCTTGTGCCATCGCTGTTGTCCTAGCCAAGCACACTAGTCAGCTATCTCGGGGCGCACACCGTTCCATTAAAACGCACCTCAAATGATCACAAAGCTCCTACTTACCCAGCTATGTAACACTATAAGGCCCATTCATCCTCAAATTGTTGCTCGAGCCATTAAGCCCACTGATGCCGATAACACCTAATGAGGGCACCATGACGTTGCATGCAAGACATCACATCTTTTTTTTCCCCTTTGTTGAATTATTCTCGTGATTTCCAGGTGAATAAGCTTAGTTAGGCAGTACCTAGTAAGGCAGCATTCTCATGCAGGCAGCGGCTCTTGATAAAATATTCATTGTGGACCATTCCACCTATAGGGGAAGGAGACCAACAAATAGATATTTCCCATGTAAGGGGGGTAGGGTTGGAGTTCTTGGCTTTTTCAGGAGTTTTTAAGGTGTTCTCAAGGAAGCTAATGATGTTATGAATGGGTGGAATCTTTATGCTTTGGAAAAACAAGGCCACATTTTGTGAAGGATGCTTCTCTATACATTATGGAAGGAAAGAAATAGTAGGATCATGGAGAAAAAAGTTCAGCTCAGCCCCTAGCATGTTCTAGAGACCTTTTAGCAGTTTGTATCCTTCACTATCTATCCTAAGGAAATCCAAGGGTATCAAACTTTCTGATTTCAGGTTGAACATGAATTTTCAAATTAAAGAAGAGTTGCTTAGTTGATGATGCCAATCAGCTCTTACACAGTTTTTGTTTTGTTCAGCTCCTTTGAGATTGAGTAAGCCTCACGGTTGTACTTTTGGATTTTTGCATTTTGAGAATTTCTCATTCCTTCACTCTTTTTAATAAATTCTTTCCCTTATCAGATAAAAATATATAGACTTTTATTTGAGATGGATGAGTAAATCCAAATCAGAAATGAGCAAAAGCAAGTGGCAGAACCATAGAAAACAAGACTGGGACATATCAAGGCTAGAAAATGAGGAGGCTAAGGAACCAAAAAGCAGTACTTTAAAACCCAGAGCAACTTGGATGATCGGTGATCAACCCTCAAATAGAACCTTCTTTGGGTTGGTTTACTATTAAGCCAGTGTGATTAAAGAACAAGAAAGAATCATTCAACCCAGCCAGTTGTGAACCAGTCAGATTCTGCATAATGAATTTTAAATTTATTTTTTTCCCATGTTTTCTTTCTCTATTACAGTGGAAAACGATATAGAGGGGGGGAAAGGTAATTCGCTTATTTAGAGAGAAGGGGGATAAAGAGAAAAGGTTACTTCTCCATTACAGTGAAAAAAGAAGGAAAGAAATGGTGAATTACATATTTAGATAGGGAAGAGGGCGTTTTTTTCAACTACACTGAAAAAAAAAAGTTGGGGATTTACAGATTTATTTAGAGGGGGGAGAGAGAAGAATTTCTCAAAATTCAAATGACAAAAAGAGGGAATTTTGGGGTTTAACGATTCACACATTACACAAAAAGAAATGCTGAATACTGCTTCCATTTCTTCATTGTCATCACTTTTGTCAGTGCACCATCCTATCCTAGTAACATGAGAAGGTGTTGATTGAGTAAATTGTAGTTTATAGAGAGAGAGAGAGAGAGAGAAGAGAGAAGTGTTACAGCAGGCATGGCATTGCCATTGTCATGCCATTGCCCAAAGGTTTGAGGGAAAGATGGTGGCTTGAGACCTTGAGTGGCCTGCAAATTAGAGTTTACAAGCTAGATGTATGTCAATATGTGGGTACTGACTACCGATAATGTGTATGTGTATAGCACATACACATATACATTCATATCTAACCATATACTAGATTCAACCCAGCCCTTTATTGGGGTCGACATCTGAGTTGGATTTAAGACATTACCATAAAGGACAGCCCTTTATTGGGGTTGACATCTGAGTTGGATTTAAGACATTACCATAAAGAACATGCAATTAAATGGTGCATCAAAAATCTGCCCAATTCCTCATTAATCTTGATGCCAATAGATATTTGTGCATGGATTGAAGTCAACTTCCATATATAGAACTGAGAAATATAGAGACTCATGTTAAGAAAATAGTAAGGTCCATCCAATTATAGTAACACTATGTCATGTGTGACATCTACAATAATATCTTTGAGAACTGTAGGTAGCAGCAAGTGAGAAAAACAAAAGAAAAAGACGGTGTATGTATGTATGTATATGCATACAATTGTATGTATGTATGTATGTATTTATGTATGAATGTGTGCATATATATATAGATAGAGTGAGTGAGTGAGTGAGAAAGAGAGAGAGAGATAGTTTATCTCAAAGGGGGGTTGGTTTGCTCTCTGTTTTCAAAGGGAATTCGATGCCTGACCTTTAATTAATTTGTATGGCTTACTCTTGTATTGTTTACATATGTATTAGCTCTCTCTCTCTCTCTCTCTCTCTCTCTCTCTCTCTCTCTCTCTCTCAATAAAATTATTCTCGCCGATCATCAAAAAATAAAAAGATACATAGCAGCAATACCGGTATATAGGTTCAAATTCTTTAACATCTGTGCATTCATCGATGTTAGGACATGAGGAATGATGTGCAAGAGCATGAACCAAGTATGGGAGAATGTATTCTGGATAAGCCATTAGTGGGTTTGCATCACATTGCATAGAAAGTTGACGAGCCCTTGCTTGGTGACACATTTGAATAACTTCAACCAGGTTATGTTTATCCTGCAAAACAAATACAGATAAGGAACTCTATTTGATATAACAACCAGCAGAGAATCTTTTGGGGAGTCTTCCAAGTCAGAAAAAGAAATACGATGAACCATTTGAAATGTATTTCATTGGCCAGAATATTAACCTCTTTAAATTCTGGTGGTTGGGATCCGATTATGTTAAATAAAAAGGCACAAGCATACTTTGCATCCAGAAGCCGGTCCTTTATATATTGATGTACTTTGCCAAGGAATAGTTTCTTAGCTTGGGGGTAGGTAGCCTGTGAGTCAAAAAGCCTATATTACAACCATTGTTACCAAGAAGAACCAAATAGATGCTAATTCAGATACAACAGCAACAACAGTTTGAATACTATTATTCTAAAGATATTTCAGAAGGAAAGCCCTTGACCTCTGATTCTCTTAAGGTCAAGTGAAAGACATCTATGGGTATCTTATGATCCCAGTGCTTTGATAAACGCAGGACTGCTTTTGCTGAAGCAAGCTGCAGATGGGCCCTATCAACAGGACTGCGAGATAAGAAACAATCATTGGCATATAAGTTTTAAAAATCCTCTTAAAAAACAAACAATAATTCAAAAAAAAAGACCAAGCAAGCAAAATTAAAGCACTTTAATTACTTTTTTTTTTAAAGATAATTATATAAAAGAGGGAGCCAAAAGCCAAAACAGAAACATAAAGTACCTTGATACTATATCTTTTGAAATCTCTCCATAAAAAAGAATATTTTTAAGGATTCCCAGGAGGTTCTCGATCCCAAGACGCAAATGAGCATCTTTAACAGGTAAGTAGCTCTTCACCAGTGTTTTTAAGCCAAAGATCTGCAGAGCAACAACAGATGGTAGATTCCCACGTAAAAGGAGTTGATCAGGATACTGTATACCAAAGATAACAGGAATGTGTAATATCTGAAACAAATAAATAAATAAATTTCCACAACATACTGTCACACATGTTGTTAAAAGTAACTCAAAACAAGTAACTAAAACAAAATATAGCTCCCTACCCTGACTGACCTTCAAAGAACAGAGTTCACTTCTGTCATCCCAACAGGTTTTAGTATTATCTTCTGCTTTCTGAAACAGCAAGACATACATTTAAATGAAAACCAATGATCATAAACTCGGAAACATATGGCATCCATAAGTCTTGTCAATAGTGGAAGGCATACATTACTGCACTCTAGAATTTTGCTTGTTATGAACCCTGAAATTTCACTCTCTTTAGTTTCAAAAACTGGCATTGCAGCCTGTGCTATACATCCCAGAGATTGTAGGATAGCAGGCAAATGTGTTTTTTCCTCCAACATATCCACAAGCCTCTACAGATCCAGTAAGATGTATCAGGTCATACAAATAGCAATATTATAACAAAAAGTAGTGTGTTCCTAATTCCTATATTTGAATAGAACCACTGATGATGCATGAAACACTATGAGCAAAAAACCTTGTATAGAACAGAGAGCGACTTGAGGCCATCATCCTTCGTTATTGCTGCTAGGGCATGTACAGCATATTTAGCCTGCTTTCGACTACCCTCCAAACAGAGCCTCTCCAATATAAGGTCTACTGAACTGCATTTAAACACCTAAGATGATAAAAGCACATACAATATAAGAAGCTTAGCTCATATAAGTCTAAAATTTCAAGGTTTGCACCTAGAAGTCACAGCCAGTTTTTCTCGAATGGTTCCACCAGCCCTAGCCAGAACATGCAAAACACCTTCTTTAATTATTTCATTGTCATCTTTAAGAAGGTTCACCAGATCTTCTTCAATCCCACTTAGTAACGAGGGAGAGAAACGAGCAAGAATCTGAAAGTCAATCTCAAGATGTTCAGAGACATGGCTGGATATGCTTCAGAAACTAAGATAAGTCAAAACTATAATAAACTTAACTACCAAAATATGACACATGTTTAGTACCTGACAAAGATAGAAGGTCATTATTATTATACATGAGTTTTAACTTAATGATGCACAACAATATTTTTAACCCAATTATAAGTTCAAACAATGGCGACCATAGAGAATATGTTCAGGCCAAGAATGTATGTCTAATGTTCTCAACTACAGCCACCAATAACAAAGACCCAGGTTATGCACTATGAGCTGCTTACAAATTTTGTTGGGCAGCAGTGATGTAGGATGGCTGAAGAAAATTCCTACCTTCTTTGAAAGGGCAAGGGTTTGGTCTAAACACTCTCATGACCAAAGTGTGCCACAAGATGGTGATAAGATAGGGGCTGACAAGTAATAGGCTGCCTTAGAACAAATTTTCTTTTTAAAATGTTCTAAAAACATGGAAAAAGGTGTGGCAGTATCTGGATTTTTAAAGGCGGCTTGTATATAGTAGCGGTAACAACTCAAATGCTTGGGTAAGTGTTGACCAAAAATCTCAGAATGCTGGCTGTGTTGGATGTGCCAGTGCCACGTAGACACAGGCACAGAATCACACGGTCCGTTCTTTGTACTGTGACCCCAGGCGCTGACCCAAACAGATCAACCAGAAGATTTTATCTCCAGGCAGTTCATTCAGCCACCACTTTGCATCAGGCGACTGCAAGGGAGAGGGTTAGTCCCTCAGTGGGTTCTTTTCGCCTTGAATGAACAAGGACTTGACTAATCCAGAATGGTTAACAAAGATATTGCTTAATTACTTAACTAAAATCTGAAAGGAATTACAGATGATAACTTTAAGTAGGAATCATCCCAAGCATACAATGCAGATAGTTGCAGAGCAAACACACCTTCATTAAGAAGAAAAGTTTGAACTGATTGAAAGTAAATATGGTTACAAGTATGAACTTATTCAGAATAAACGGTAATTGACAAACTGTTGAGAGATTAAGACTGTAAAAAGTCAGCGAACAATGATGATTGTTGTTTGGTTTGAATATTGGTTGAGTTTGGTGATGTCATGATCCCTTTTCCTCTCCCAACTCCCAAGTCCTCTTATTTATAGGCCTCGAATCAGTTACAAAAAAAATCTTCCAGGTGTCTCCATTCTTCCACCTTCCAAATTCTTCCAATGATATTGTGCCGTTGTCTTTTGTAACCATAGTTCAAAATCTCACGCGATACGGGCCGTATCATGCGAGACGTACCGGTATCGCAGGTGTGCGACACGATACCCCCAGGTACAGTGAAATATCGTGATCTGGACAGGTTATCGCGAGAGGTATCGCGTATCGCACATGCGTCTCGCGATAACATGTCCAAAATGGCCTTTTTTGCTTAAAATAGCCTGAGTATCGCGATACGGGGGAGTATCGCGTGCCGCATCTCGCAGATAACCACCCCCGTATCGCAAGTTACAAAAAACCTCAAATTTTTTGCAATTTCTTACTTTATTTAGCTTCTAGAGACTAAATCTAAGACTTCATTTGAGTCTATTTCGTTTGAAAAGGGAGATTTGAGCCGGATCGAAGGATCGAACCCGAAACCCCAAATTTTGACAAAAACTTCGGTAATCTCTTTATTTCT